>VKHI01000023.1:0-21164 GCA_015145745.1 Poterioochromonas sp. DS
TTCGGCAGTACGAATCTGGGTCAGGTAGGGATCAACAAGTTCTTCTCGAACCATGTCTGCAACTCAGTATGCGCAGCGATGGGATTGAGAGCGGTGGCAGTGAGTGTGCCAACATCGTCTACAAGCGCTTCTATGAAGAGCTTTGGTTTTGCAGAACCAATTCAAGACAGTCTTCTCCTCTATGGTGTGAAGAAAACTCCATGAATGCATTCTCGGTCCCTGCAATATGTAAATAGCACTACTCACGAAGACATTATCTTTGATTTAAGTTTAGATTTGAAAGAACCTTTATATTGTCATTAAACTTTCTTTTGATAAATAAGCTTGTAAAATTTGTTATTCTCATAATTTAGTAAAGACAAAACTAAAAAAGAAGACAAAACACTTAAAGTGGCTCCAGTACACTCACCTTGATGTGTAAATGTCTAGTCGTTTAGTTGTCTATTCGTCCAGTGGCGTTGATTTGCGTTGATTGTGATGAAAATTGATTGAAAATGGACGTGAACTTAATCGATCTAATCAAAGAATATGACCAATATACCGCTGATGGGAAGACTCCTTCTCATTCATGGTTAAGTAAATTATTGAAAGAATTACGAAAATCCAAGGTAAAATTTGCTAGAACTGAGTTAATTCGAGATCATAGAATTCACATGATTTTTGATGATAGATTCGCAGACCAGACATTGTTTTGGCTTGGGGTCCTAAAGTATTATCTCAAGAAAATTACATTGAAGGTTAGCAATGTCATGAATGATTGTTTGTTGAAGCCTTTTGGTGATGATTTCTTATAGTTTGGAATCTTCGAGAACAAATTGCAATTGCAGCAATTGAACTTAATGATCTTACCACAGCAGAAACAGTTATTGAAATTCTTCAAAGACAATTTCCTAAATCAATTCGTGTTTCTCGTCTTCAAGGAATGTTATTAGAAGCACAAGGTAAGTCAATTCACCTATCCTGTAACCTTCTCTTATAACCTCTCTATATTTTTAAAACAATTTAGAAAAATATTCTGAAGCATTAGAAAAATATGATACCATCTTAAAAGAAGATATTACAGATATTTTTGCTCGTAAACGTAAAGTATGTATCTATAAAGCGAAGAATGACATTCATAAAACAATCACTGAAATTAATTCTATTTTACATTATTTCCCGAATGATATTGGTAGTTGGTTAGAATTAAGTGAATTATATTTATTATCTAATGATTATGAACCAGCCATTCATTGTTATGAAGAATTAATCTTATTAGAACCACGTAATGCATTCTATCATTGTCGATTAGCTGAAATCTTTTATTCGATTGGTGGTACAGAGAAGATATTATTAGCTAGAAAATATTATACAATATCATTAACATGTCAAAATATTTCTTATAATTTACGTGCTGTGACTGGTTTAATTCAATCCTGTAAACAATTAAGAGGTTTAGGACGTCCTTATTCCAATTCCTCTGCTTCATTGAATGAGAAGTAAAGTTTATTATCTCTTCTTTCTTTTCTTTTCTCTGATCATTTCTTTGTGTTTAGGAAGAGATCCTCCTCGACTGAAGTTGCCGCTGTCACATCTTCCTCATCTTCGTCATCGTCTTCGTCACAGTTGAATGAGCATGAGTTGAAGGTAAATGAGGAATTGTTAAAGTGGAGTGAAGATGAGTTGAATAAGTTCTTGTCTGAGGGAAAGAAGACTTCGAATGAACAATTAGAAGTCTTGAAGAATATCTTATTTGTTAATTAACAACTATTATCATAAGATAATTAGAGATGAGAGATGTACTAGTAGGAGAGATATAACATAAGTCAATCTAACCATTGACAAATTCGTGGAGAAGAATCTCAAGTCTTTCTTTCCTTCCTATTATTTTAATTATCACGATATCCTAAACTGTTTTCAGCTTCTAAACTAGACATAGAGATGTGTGGATGCATTTTTTCAAAAAGTTATTGGCTACGATTGATGACAATCTCCCGGAGAAATACCAGCGTTCTTTGATCTACCTTCTTTATGCCCAGTAGAGCCCATGTGTTGATTGCGCCGATTAATAGTAGGAAATTCACGATAACATTCAGGGCAGGGGAAAACCTCCACAGTATCTGTAGTGCTAAACGAGTTGGAGCCAGACACCTGATGACAAGAACGACATTCATCGTAGGCACCAAAAGTATAACACTCATAAAGTGGGGAGTCGTAACAAATATCACAAGAACGTGAGATACCGTAATGCCGGGTCCATGTCATACTATTGGGACTTTGAGCCTTGGAAAGTCGTTTGTGAAATCGTTTGGTAAAACATGATTGACATTCGTCGTAACATCCCTCCACACAGCCACAAGTCCAGGCGCGCGCATCGTCAAAATGTGAACCACAGACACAACGAAAGGTACGACACGGCTTCAGTCTTAAAGAATGAGGATGCGCAGGAGGTATCGCAGAACGAGAAGAACCCACTTGCCATGTGGGTTCAAATCAGTAAAATCGGAAACAAAGGACTCAAAACTCATCAGAATAACATCAATACGATACGAATCATTATCTAACTCTTTTATAATTGCCTTTCTTAACAATGGAGTGTACGACATTTCACAATCACATTGATCACCGCCTGCAATACAAATAATTTTAATATGTTTGCAATTTAGCGTCTGAGCCTTCGTAACAGAAGCCATTACAACTTTAGCTTGCCATTTGGGAATCCAGTCTTTTCCCTTTAAATCATTAATCATATCACCTGCTTTTCCAAATGCTTTTTGGATTCCTGTCGCCTGGCAGATGTCTGTGAGCATATTTTGATGAATTTCAGGACATGATGCACATACATAAGCGATGGTATTATCAAAGAAGCTCTTCTTGGATGACATTTTTATGCCTCTGGCCACCACAAGTTCAACAAGGAAACAACAAACAATTAAGTCAAACAATTCTTGCGTCGGAACAATAAATCCGCGGTATCTTTACAGTGATTGAATTACTAAATACATTCTTTACGACAATTATAAACATATCTTAACCTGAGAGATATATATCACAAAAGTGAAAGTCTAAATAAGGAAGGAAAGCATGATGCACGATTAGGGGCTAGTCTTTGCGGTGATTAATAGAGTACTATCTACGATCTCCGCACTCCCGAATTTACTGGCAGTAACCGGGTTACCTCCAACCACAGACGAAACAGACGCGCTTGTAGACGATGCTGGCACACTCACTGCCACCGCTCTCAATCCCATTGCTGCGCATACTGAGTTGCAGACATGGTTCGAGAAGAACTTGTTGATCCCTACCTGACCCAGATTCGTACTGCCGAAGTGTGTCGCATCTACATGGTGCACCGCAGGGTCTGACAGGTTGAACGTGTCTGTACTGCGATTATAACCTCCTTGACAGTCCACCACAATCATCTGCTCTCTAGAGAAGCAGTACGTCCAATGCGAGAAGGCTTGGATGGCATCGTGCTTCACGCCTCCTGGAGTTGGGTTCTGATTGCAGTAGCCGTTGTTGTTATTATACTTCTCGAACTCGTCATCGATGGCGCTCTCTAAGATCAAGTATGGTTGACCCTTCCTCGTATTGAACTGCAAGATCGACGCTGTCACGAACTCGATCTTCGAGCAGTCTCTTGGCTTCACTCGATTGAACTCCTCCGCCAAGAACTTCGCTGCACGATGACATGACAAATAGTTCTCGTACTTCTGCTTTGTCAAGTGCGAGGGATTCACATACAACGATTCCTTCACGATCACTGGAGTCTCTACTATCGTTCCTGTAGCTGATCGAGTAACCTGTAGCGCATAGAACGCCGCTCTCGATGATCCCTGGCCGAATGGGAAAGGTGCCACCTTCAAGAACAAATGATCCTTGTCAGGGAAGTCGTTTATGCACTTGTCTTCATCGTTCTCTTCCAGATAGCTCAACATCGCATCGATCGAGTCAGGCATGAACATCGAGAACTGTTGCACCTCTTCTTCTTCGATATCACACCAGTTTGGACGATTCTTGTTGATCTTCACTTGTTTCTTCGCTCCTTTGTTCTCATCAGGAGTACGAGAAGAGGAAGACAAGGTCTCCGAGAAACTCATGCTCACTGACTTCGTGATGATCTCCATCATGTTGCCGTCGTTCATGTCAGTGACTTTGATGTAAGGGAACTCAGCCGCTTCATTGTTGTTATTGGCGAGATGATAGTTTCTCACGTACTCATTGAACTTATTGATCATTATTTCAGTGCTTTCGGGTTTGATTTGACCAAAATAATATGTAATTCCAAGTTGTAGAATAGCGAGGATTATTTCATCAGCCTTGAGACCATTTGGACAACCTTCAGGATATTTGTCAGATAAAGTGGGAACATGGTACTCACTGCCGTGGCAAGGAGCATCAGCTATATGATAAATAATTCTTGTCTTTGAAACCCACTCCAAATTCTTTGCGAGATGGAATCCTCCTAATACATCTTCCGCGTCATCATCATTATAAATTGCTTTGACTTCTTGAACTTGTTTATAAAATTCGTCCACGTCAGTAGTAAAGCGAAGAACTTCAAGCCTTTTCTCACCCTTCCTCTCATTATAATGATCACGATACCCAACAAACCCTAAACGCAGAGAAACACTCGTATGCATTTTTATTATATCAGCAACGAATTCTTTGATCTTCGTTTTCACTTTATTAATATACGGATTCATTGATCCTGTGCAGTCCACAAGAAAAAGGACATCCAAGGATGCTGCGTGACGAATTTGATCCTCCAGCTCTCTTATTTGGATAAGTCTTTCTTTAATCAATTTTGAACGCTTATGCGCGCGACGTTGCCTATGTTTAATCTGTCGTTTTATCAGTTCCAGCTCTCGCTTTTTCTCATCAATGAGTTTCTGTTGCTTCGCAAGCTGTCGATCTGCTTCTAAACGAGCCATAGATACTTGTGGAGGAAAGAGATGATAGTGAGAGGGAGCGGGTACATGAGGAGCAGCCATCGCAACCATTCCCATGCTGGCAAGTGATCCAATCTTGTAATCTGGTGCGCATGGTGGGAGTAAATCCGCTGAGGCAGGGGCGGGTCCGGATGACATTACGCTTGAAGAAGCTGATGGTATTTCGGGTAAGTTTTTCAATATCTCTGTATGTTTCTTTGCATCTAAGAACTTTCGGTAGTCAATCTTACTACAACCCTTCTCTAGTTCCTTCAACAAATCAACATCCCCATAAACAAAGATCAAATCTTCTACTGATCCTGCCTCAAAGTTCTCACGCAAAACCTTCAAACAATTTTCTGTTAATCTGTCCGTTTCATGATTAATAACAAAAGCAGACAACTCTATATATGATTTCCTTACTTGAAATGTCGACACCACTCATCCAAATCGTTGCCTGTGAAAGGTCCGAACATCTCTTATTATTACTATATATCGATCTATTTATCGATCTATCTTATGATTACATGTAATTATTATATGACATATATCACTCACTCATCGATGATGAGTGGCGAATTCGGAGAGTAAAGAGATCTTAAGAGAGGACATGAAAATTTAAGAGAGGAGATTTTGCTTTATTCTGCTATAAACGAGAGTAAATAGGTAGCAATTTTTTCGATCGAAGATCTTAATTAATTAACATTTTTACACTTCATTCCTAACACTATTCTCACTTAGCGAATCGTCTAATAAGAGAGCAACTTCCTCTGAATCATCCTGATCTTGTTCTTGCACTCCATTGAGTTCCTCCATACCAGCTTCGTTCTCTACAGGATCACGAATCACCAAACCCTCATTTTCAAGAATACCTTCGTACTGACCATCATCGTTTCGCTCTTCACCCTCTGCTTGATCTTCAGATTCTGCCAAGCTTTCTTGCTGTTGCATTCGAGCTGAGTAGTTCGCATAGTAAAGATTTCTAGCGTTGAGTCGCTTCTGTTGAATAAATTCGTGGAATAATTCAATATTCCTGTCCCCTAAATATTCCACGGGGTTTGTCTTATTATATCTCGAAAATAAATAGAAACTAGGAAATCCAGTAATTTTCATAGGAATCTCAATCGCCCCGGTTTGCTTGTCTTCATTCTCACGTAAAGAGGTTGGACGATATTGCAGAGATATCTCGTTCTTTGATCCATCAATACGATAAATTTGAAAGTTTTCATCATTCTTATACAATAATGCCAATTCAGTAATAAATGGTTCAGTCGCCTTACAGTGGATACACCTGTGAACAGAAAGTAAATGTTGGAAACACAGCAAGACAAGAGAACACTTACCAAGGTGCATGAAAATACAAGAAAACATCCTTATCAAAGCTTTCAGTGAATAATTTCTCATTGATTTGACTACTCACAATGTTCTCTAATGGTAAAGGAGAATTTTTATGGTACTGATGTTGAATAGCTAATTGTTCATTTAAGCTCCTTGCCACGGAAGCATCTTCACTTAAGAGAGATCGCTGTAATTGCTTGGAGAGATATGATTGAAAGAAATCTTCTAATAAGGTGATATTATAGGCATATAACTGTTCCTCCGTCTCCTCTTTCGTCACTCGCTTCATACTGATAGATATAACAAAAGCTTAAGTTGATAGAGACAAGTCGAAAAAGTTTCTTACACTGAAGATCGCTGGTCAAAATAAGAGCCTTTCGTTTCTTGACTTAATGACGCTGGGAGTTCTGAAGATTGTTCATATCGTTTGTGTAAATAATCAACGAAATGAAATCTTTTAACATGCTGCTCATCCGACATGTCGATCATAACCAACTAATGAACCAAAGTATATCAGAAATTATCTAACGAAAGAGCGAATAAAATATGTTATCACCTGTGGAAGGTCAGATTGTCGGATATTGAAATAATGTAAGATTGGATATTCATCAGAGCTCACTTCCACGATCATGATCCTGAAACGCTATCAGACGGGGATGAAGTCGACGACATTTGACTCACCTTCCCTTGAACTTAGGTGCAAGGAGCATAAGCATATCAAGAAATGTATCATCTGATCCACTCGCGTCATAGAAGGCCAAAGCGTGATGATGGACAGGGATGGAATTGATGAGGGCGTGTGTGTCGAGTGTGAAGGGCACAGAAAGTGGAAGGCTGGCAAGAAGAAGTTGATCCAAAAGATCTTTCTCTGAGAGCAAAGGAGAATTTTCTTTGTTGGGTTGGAATAAAACTCGATGAAACACATCGTTCTTATCACCGGTAAAGACGAGCACACAATCCTCCTACAGGAATAATAATAATATATAACATGGTTAACGATAGACAGTCTTTTAGCCAACCTCAATTCCATAATCTCTAATGAGCTCTTTACTTGTGGTATAGAAGAACGAAGACAATTCATATTTCAAGGCAGCTTTCTTGAAGAGTTGAAAGCTTGGTCTTTCGGTGATCTGTCAACGATTGTAATTAGATCTGATATTGTGACCCTCTCATCCACTAACCTTTGAGATATCACTCTCATCATTCTCAGCTGGAAGGAAAAATCCTAACGTAAGCGACAAGAAACCAGTTTCAAACAGATCATTGTTCTCGAGAAAGGTGAGGTACGGAATGAGCTCGTTCTGAGAGGTGATCGACTGCATCAAAGGAGAAGCTTTCTGCTTTAGATATTCCAATATCTCACTATAGTTACCAACTTAAAGCGGAAATGTAAGAGAATTCTCGTTGAATATATTACCTCTCTGTTCGTTGTCCTGTATACTCACCAAATTTCATTCCTTCCTTATAAAGAATTAAAGTTGGAAAGCCATCAATATTCTCTTTTTCTATGATTTCATTCGTGCTATCATCACTGACATCAACGAAGGCAATCTTAACCTTGTTTTCGATATAAAGGAAGGAATAGTTCTACCAATAAGATAAGCTTACCGGGAGTTTGTTGGAGCTCAAGTCTTTAGCAACATTCAATAATATCGGATTTAATTGTTGGCAATAACCACACCATTGTGTGTGGAAATTTGCTAAAATTATAGCCTCATTTTGGACGACGGAAGTAAAATTTGTCTGGGTAAGATGAATCACCTAGATAATCGAAAAGCTTTGGTTCAAAACATTATCTAATCAAATCCAAGCTCTAACCTGACCAAAGCTCTCTAGAATAATAAGGAAGAGGCAGAATAGTAGAAGTACAAGCTTCATCAGGTAATCTTAAATGATGATCGATAAAACGACACAAACTCTGTCCTATAGCGTCATAAAAAGAAAAGTAAGCGAGTATGTTATCGGTAAAGTCGGTAAAATAGGAATCAACGATAAAATTTCCTCAAGGTTATGTGCTTACACGAAGGGAAGTACTCTTACTCTACATTGAAAACAGATTCGCCAATTTATAAACAAATAACAATGGCAAGAACCAAGGCGATAGCAATGAAAAGACGAAAAAAAGAAGAAACAAAAAACTAGATATTTATGAACTTAATCGTCCTCATCAGGGAGTGGATTAGGATTAGGAATTATTCCTCCCCAACGTAAACCTCCAGTTCTACATCAACAAAAATTAGAAAATTCGAAGCAATAACCTGCTATTGCTTACCTTCGCTTGTAGAACAACACATAGGCTGTGCCACTCACAATAGAATTCTCACTTGTCTCACTCACAACGGAATCGTTGAATTTGTACCTAACATAGTAAGATTATAATCAGCCATCTCATAACAGACAACCAGAAGTCTAGAATTCCTTACCATTTATTGTTTAAAAAATTCTTACATGTCGCCACATAATGACCTCCTCCTAACCCTCCCATATGATGTGAAACACCATAAAGATCATAAATTGGTGGGGCGTTATCAAATTTAGGACCAAGAACATATTTCGATAAATCTAATCCGTTAATTGGGAAATCGATAATATCATTAATTTTTTCACGATGAACGAAATATTGTCCAGGAATAAATTGAAATCGCTTCAGATGAATAATTAAAATATCTGGCGCAGAATAGACATCCATTTTCTTAATTGGGGCAAGATGTTGTTTACATTTTGAACAATAGATAGTTTCTGTCTCATTTAACTGTTCTCTCTCAATAAATTTGTCTAAACAATCATAAATACTGATCTTCTTCTCGTCTAAATTGTTACTGTTATCTTCGTCGTCATCAATATCATACATTGACGTTGATTTTGGCTTGACAACATCATTCTTTGCATGAGACTTCGCTGGCTCTAAGTCACGTAATGATTTCACTTGATCTATATCAATAATCTTTTCTTGAAGTGCATTTGCATGCCAGCAGATAACAACTAAGTCACTACCCTCGACTAGTGACTCAAACTTGTCATTATTATCTTCCACTTCTCTTTTAACTTGCGTGGCATAGCTGTTCATGACAAAGAGATCGTAAGGCCAGTTCGAGATTTCTCGAGGATCAGGAACTAAGAAGCGACGAATATAACGGCGAACCAATAAATGCATGTCATGATTAGTCAAAGGATTTTCTTTCAGAGCGCTGAATCTTGCTGGGTAACCAATTAAGTCAATACGATTGTAAGTACCTTTAACTCCAGAAGCAATATCAATTGCAAAAGCCTTAGGCTCGACAGGTTTCTCTGTAATCGTTCGACTCGAGTAACTGCTGTAGTAGGACGAGGAATACGAACTCTTGATATCAGGTACATCGTGTTCTAATTGGAAAGCCATAAGAGTATCCATTTTCCCGATAAACGCTTGAATGGCAGTGGCTCCAGAATCATTGGCATTATAATTCTTAAAAACGCTTGTTGGACGAGTTCCAAACAAAGTTGCAAAGTGGAAATAATATTTATCATATTTACTATTGTTGCTTGGGACCGGTGGAGGGGAAGTCGTTGGAGCATCATCAACATCCATCGGTTGGACAGATTTCCCCTCATTATTCACCACCTCAAAGTCTTCATCTGTTGCTTGGACCATTTCAAAACCATCATCAGAGTTCTTTGCTTCAGTAGGAGGAGCAGGAACTGGGGAGTTTGAAACAGAGTTTGAAGTCTCAAGAAGAACACCTAATTCAATCAAGCGATCAATTAATATTTTCTTCAATTGAGTCATTGTATCAGTAATTTCGACTTCAATTGTCACTTTCATTGGTGGAGTGCCAATAGGAAGTAATTGAACAAAAATAGTAAAATTTTTCGTATTACGAATAGGAATTGGCAATGATAAAGATAAATATTCATCAAAAGTCACAGATTCATTGCCACAATTTACACATGTAACATGTGATTTTAATTGGCCAAAGTAATGATCAACTAATTCCGAATCGTTTCTTAATAAAAATCTTCTCCATGATTCAGATGAGATTAATATATCATCACGACCTTTACTTTCAATTTTTTGGACATGTGGTTTCTTCTTAATACGATTTAAATCTTCATGTAAACCATCCAATAAGAAATTCATGAATTCTTGAGAATCTTGCTGCTCTGTACCAGCGAACTGTGGACGAAATTCACCAATAGTACTCTTAAAATCACGAGGAACTACTATTGTATACGCATTCGACCACATCTCTTTCATCAATTTCCCGTAAGATAAAGCAACTTTACCATTATGTCCTAAAGGATTATCATAATTAATTTGATCTTTATAATTACCTTCACGGAATAAATTTGATAAAATATCTGTGTTTGATAGACATTGTAAAATCGAATTCATGAAGCAAGTATTCCCTAAATTTTGTAAGCCAACCGCACCATTAACAGGAGGTGTGGCTTTCGTATTCTTCTCATAATCATAACGGGAATAATATCCTCGACTAGAATAACTCGAGGAATAATTAGGTGATCGAGTTAATGAATCATATGAAGAATATTGATTTTGCTTTGGTTTATCTGTATGTGTGTAAAGTGCACAAATTGTGTCGCCATAAAGATCATGCCATTCCTTTACAAGATCTTCGCTGTTATGAGCTACATCATGATCGTCGTTAATCATGCTCGATTGTTGCTTTTTGATAGAATCATCATCGACAGCGCCAGTCTTCGAAGGTATAAACTTCGCCAGATTCTCACGCTTCGTCTTGGAAGAGTACTGAACCTGAATACGATCAGCCTGCAAGTCTTGTGCGACAATCGTTACTGGCAGCCAAACAGGCTGGATATTAGGTGGTGATATGTTTAATTCAACAGAATCGCCTTCTTCCCAATTAGATCTGTCTTCACTTTCAGTGTGCAGAGGTTTAATTCGACTGCTCTTTTGGTCTGGTGGGATAACTTCATCAAATTCAGATCCCCATCCTTTAAAATGAACATGGATCTTTCCAGTTGCGTCGATATCCTTGATCAAAGCCTCATACCAGCGTTTACTTCTATCCTGCGCATCCACCATATCGCCAACACGTAAATCAGCCTTCCATCCTTGAAGCATGGCAAATCTTGGCCATTCACTATCCCGACAAGCGCGAGGTGACGATTCAATAATAATTTCAATGCAATCTTTGTTCCCCAAGAAGTCTTGCAGCGTTTTATTAAGTTTAGGAGAATAACGCCAATCTCCATCCCATTCTACCACATCAGCTGTCAACATCCTCCCTACGCGCTGTTTCTTGCTAGATGAGGAATGTTCCTCTTTCAAGTTCTTCGATGTATGCTCAGGATCACGAATCCAGCATCTAGTTTCATTCATGTAAGAGATGGATAGTTTCATCTTCAAATCATCAATGATGTTTTCAAGAATCGTGTTCTTCACATAGTATCGAATCATAAAGTGCGTCTTCAGCTCTCGATTAGGAGTGGGATGATGTCGATCGCAGTGATAAATTTCAAGACGGGTTGGAAACAGATTAACTTGGATCAAAGGAGAATAATAGGTTCCAAGATTAATTGCTTCTCGAGGATATTCTGGTCCTCCGTCATATTTTTTGAACAAACGATCTCCGTACATCTTTGGTAGAAGTACAAAATCTTGGCCTTCGACAATGCCACGAGCTAACTCATCTCCAAACGTACCTTTGATTGGTGTATTATCAATTGGGCCAGGATGAAAATTTTCCACCTCCTACGTGTACAATTAAGATCATTATTGTCTATCGAGTGTAAATATCTTACTTTCGGATCTCTGGGCTCTGGTAAAGTGTCATCGAAATTCACATACATCTTCCATTTAATAAACCAACTCATCGCAATAGGATGCCAAATAGATCGCTCAGTTGGTGTAGTTTGTAGAGCTCGTTTAATTGTCTCTTTCTCTTCCTGCAAACTTGAAAATCCTCGATTGACATTGTATCCCCCAGATTGTAAAACCATCTTCTCTTCTAAGTAAGCACCGACTTTTTTCCGTGTTCGTATCTCGATGAAATCCAATAAATCCTTACTCTTAGCCTGGGAATGGAATGTTTTATGTTGGAGTTCTTCTCTCTCTTAACACTTCTTGAAAAGTTCGATCGAAGGAATGAGAAGAAACCTTTCGAGAGAGACTTTTACAAAACTCTATATTTTGAAATATCGAGATTTTACTGCAAGGACTTGATGTTGACTTTTGATAGTAGTGGCTGGTTTTCGGCGATAGTAACGAAGGATCTTTGACTGCAGTGTTCACACAGCTTTAGATTTCAAGTAGTGCTTATAGAATAGAAAAACGGACCTTTATTCGGAAAACTTTTTGGAAGCGATGACAAATACTGAGCGTACTTTAGTTTTTGAGGAAGTTTGTTCCCAAGATTTCTTGCAGTTCAAGTTTGGAGAGCGCGGATATCAGGTAGTCAGCTTGCTTAAATCCCTTTTTGAATGCTCTTAATTTTCTTGCTTTCTTTTTTAGGATCAATTAAATGACTCCATCGCGAAGACGAAAGCCCTAGCAGCGGTGAAGGTTGAAGTGATCAAAGTGGACACTGGTTCATTCGTTCAAGAGATTGTTTGGGTTGCCCACAATTTTGGTTTCCTTGGCGGTTCGTTAGGATGTGCTGAAGGAGAAAAAATTACCAGAGCTTTCGAGCTTGCGATTGAGAAGAAGCTCCCTATCTGTGTACAATGCCGTTCCGGCGGAGCAAGAATGCAAGAGGGAACCTCATCCTTGATGCAAATGGCGAAAGTTTCAGTTGCTGTTCAAGCAGCAAACACTGCTGGTATCCCTTTTATTTCTGTCCTCTGTGATCCAACATTTGGTGGTGTCAGCGCTTCTTACGCTATGCAAGCTGACGTGAGAATCGCAGTTTCTGAAGTGAAAGAAGATTCCAAATCTGACAAAACTGCTGAAGCTCGTATTGGGTTTGCTGGACCGCAAGTCATTTTAAATACGATGTGCGAGGCGAAGCAAGATGTTTACGATCAAAAGTGTCCTTCCGACTTTCAAGCCGCCTCCTTTGTCCTCAACCACGGGCAAGTTGACATGGTTTTAAAAGTCAAGGCTGGAAGCAGTGTTCAAGCCGACATTGAAGAAAATGTAGCGAAAATCTTATTCCTTTTAACAAATAAGGGAAACCCTCAGAATGAGAAAATCACCAGTCTTGCTGAGCCTGTCTTTGGCCCTGCCCCAGAGAACGAAAAGAAGGCCGCTGAGCTTTTCAATTATACTCGTTCTCGTTTAATTGATCGTCCACAAACTCAAGATATTATTGCTAATGTTTTTGATACTTTTATCGAGTTAAGTGGTGACGGTAAGGTCGGCAAGGATGCCAGTCTTCGTGGAGGCTTAGTCTCCTTCCGTGGAGTCTCCTGTGTTGCCATCGCCACCTTCAAAGGTCATACTCCTACTGAAATGCAGAATTCAAACTACGGTATGCCTTCTCCTGCGGGTTATCGTACTGCGTTGCGGTTGATGAAGTTGGCAGAGAAGTTTGGACTTCCAGTCGTCACCTTCGTTGACACTGTTGGTGCTTGGCCGACTTTTGAGTGCGAGAAAGATGGACAAAGTGAAGCTATTGCCACCAACCTCACTGCTATGGCAGGCCTTAAGGTTCCAATCATCACCTTAATGGTAGGTGAGGGTGGAAGTGGTGGTGCCCTTGGCATTTGCATGGGTAACTACATCGCCATGTTATCAGGAGGTTACTTTGGAGTAATCTCACCTGAAGGTGCTGCTTCGATTCTTGGAAGATACAAAGATGATAAGCAAAAGGCCGTCCAGTTCCCAAAGGATTGCCAAGCTCTCGCAACTGCTCAATGCATTTATGCACATCAATTAAAAGATTTGGGAGTTGTGGACTTCATTATTTGGGAAGATGTTGATCTTCAGAATGGAAGTGCTAATGAGACCAAAGAAGTGGTAACAGAAAACTTCAAGAATTTCCCTGAGTTGAAGTCAAGAATTGAAAGATATATTGCGTTCGCGATTAATCAATTATCTCAACAATCTGCTGATGCTTTGGTCGATCAAAGATATAAAAAGTACCGTTCTCTAGGTACTTTCGCCTTACTCTCAGAGGAAGAGCGTGTCCAAGCTATTGAAAAAGCGAAGCAAGCGTCTGTTGCATCATCCAAGCCTGCAAGAGCTATCACCAATCAAATTCAGCCAAGTCTTTTAAGCAAGCATATCGCTGAAGAATCTATTTTAGGTGGACTCTCTAAGTACCGTAAATTAGCACCGACTCACTTGTCGAAAGAGTTAAAGCCAAAATCCGCCCCAACTGTATCTTATAGACCAGTCCATCTTACTCATGTGGATGAAAACTCGACCTCTGCAAAGGCGATCTTGGATAAATACGGCGTAAAATATCTCTGTCAAGAATGGTTACCTCGTCAAGCAAAGCATCGTGTTTTAGTTACTGATACAACTATGCGTGATGCCCATCAATCGTTGCTTGCCACCCGTGTTCGTACTGTCGACATCGTTGAGGGAGCTCGTATTGCTTCGAATCTTTTAGGAGATGCCTTCTCATTGGAATGTTGGGGTGGTGCGACCTTTGATGTCTGTATGAGATTCTTGGATGAATGCCCATGGGAACGATTAAGATTAATTCGCGAAGCATGTCCAAATATTTGTTTACAGATGTTAATCCGTGGTGCTAACGGTGTCGGATATACAAGTTATCCTGATAATGTTGTCCGCGAATTTGTGCATCTCGCTGCAAAGAATGGTATGGATATTTTCCGTGTCTTTGATTGCTTCAATATCGTTGAAAATATGAAAGTCTCGATCGATGCTGTGAAAGAGACTGGCAAGGTTGCTGAAGTTTGCATCTGTTATACCGGAAATGTGTTAACCTCATCCATCTATAACTTAGAATATTACAAGCAATTAGCTCTTGAAATTAAAGAAACTGGTGCTGATATTTTAGCGATTAAAGATATGGCTGGTTTATTAAGACCTTTAGAGGTTGAACCTCTTATGAAAGTTTTACGAGAAGCTGTTGGAGATAGTTTACCAATTCATTTCCATACCCATGCCACCGCATCTGGATCTATTGCTACATGCATGGAAATGGCTCGCTGTGGTTGCAATATCATTGACTGTGCTACTGCTTCCATGGCTGATGGAACTTCACAGCCATCTTTAAACACTTTCTTAGCAATGATGCAAGGTGCAAAGAATGATACTCGTATCAACTACTTGGATATTGAGGTAATAACAAACATCCCCTCTTTTTATTTCTTATTTTTAACTATTCTTTAGCCTTATGACTTATACTGGGCTGGTATCCGCGAATTGTATACTCCTTTTGAGAGTGGAATGAAGAGTGGTACTGCCCGCGTCTTCGAACATCAGATTCCAGGAGGTCAATATAGTAATCTGTTGGTTCAAGCAGCTGGCATGGGATTAACTCTCGATCAATGGAGTGCCGTGTTAGATGCGTACAGGGACGTCAACTTACTCTTTGGTGATGTCGTGAAAGTTACTCCATCGTCTAAGTGTGTGGGTGACTTAGCCTTATATCTTGTTATGAAAGGTTTAACAACAAGTGATCTCATTGATCCTAAAACTCAATCGATTCAGCCTAATGCTCTCAGCTTGGATTTCCCACAAAGCATAGTTGGTTTGTTGAAGGGAGAACTCGGATTCCCACATCGCGGCTTCCCTAAGGCATTGGAAGATCTTGTATTGAAAGGTGGATCCAAGTTAACTGAGCGCGCTGGATTAGTCTTGCCACCAGTTGATTTTGAAGATAACATCAACAAGTTATCCACAAAGTGGGATCAAGTAAGTAGTATTTCGAAGATACTCCCATAAGCTCTCTCTTACAATATCTCAATAATAGAAAATCACTGCAGAGGAAGCGATGAGTTACTTAATGTATCCTGCTGTCTTCAATGATTGGATGACACGTAAACAGAAAAAAGGACCAATTTTAAGTGAATTGCCTACTCCTGTCTATTTCTATGGAGTTACCGCAGGGGATGTGTTTGATATGTACTTAACAAGATCGCAGATCTTCCATGCTTTAACTAACTTATCGGGTAATGCAAAATTGGACAGTCTATTAGCAGAAGAAAACTTGAACGAAAACCAACAGTTTAAAGTTCGTTATGAAGTGCAAAGAATCACTTCCATCCAGCAGAGTCATCGTCAAGCTGTGTTCTTAATTAGTCTGTTATCAAAAGAAAATAAATCTCTATACCAAGAGTCTCATACTGCCGAAGTAAAGGATACAGGTGGAGTTTTTGTGTTTGAAGGACCTATGGCAGACCCTAATAAACCAAAGGAGGTAAGATCAATAGTTTCTTGATGATTTTGATGTATTGAATTGACTGTTTACGAATAGGTTGGCAGTCCTATGGCAGGTGTTATCGAGAAGGTCTTAGTAAAAGAAGGACAAGCGGTGGAAGCTGGTACTGTCTTATGTATTGTCTCAGCAATGAAAATGGAAGTAAAGGTATCCGCCCCAGCTGCAGGAACGGTTAGTAAAATCGCTGTTCCAAACACTGGTTATCGTGTGGTGGAGGGGGCATTATTGGTTACATTAAAGTAAGAAAACAGTTTTAGCTGTTAAGTAGAGCATTCGTAGTAGCACCTTTCAACATTTTTTTCTTGTAAAGTTAATTCATAGATAGGCCAATACGGTCTGCAACGTAATATTATAAAACTGACACTTTGAATTCAAAAAATTGAAAAAACAACAATAAGAATGACATCGAGATTAATCTTCAAAGCCTTTAAAACGCGTGGTCTCTCCCTCACTGCAGGGGCAACTCAAGCTTTAGAGAGTGTTTTGTCACGGTGAGTGGGGTACAATATTCGTAATTATGATGTTCTGATCTGCAATTCCTTTAGTGAGGATGATGTGGAAGGTTCAATGAAACTTATCCTTGATGAATTGAAAGATCGAATTGACAAAAGAGAAGGTAGTTTTCTGAATTATTTTGTTTTTAAGCTTTCTTTTACCAAAATTTATGGCTTCAGTAACAACACGAATCATCGATGTTGATACCATCACAAACATTGTCGCTGATTTATCTTCCAATGATGAAGACGTTGCACAAGAGAAATATCAAATTCTTGATGCTTTCTCAACGCCTAAATTACATTATGATGATAAAAATAAAAGTTTTAAGATGTAAGGTGTAAAATCCTCTTTCGTTTCCCCTCCAATAACCTTCCTATTGTTGTAGGATTCAAAGCCCATCCTATCAACTATTTGGTGATGTGGAATCCCGTGCTAATATGTATCGTGAAAGGCTATTAATTACTCAGCAACGCTTGTTTCGATCAGAAATGTTCACATTAAAAGGTTTGAAGTCAAAGGGAAATCAAATCAAAGCAACGGAGGTAATAGCTTGCCTCATCACTCTCAATCCTCTTAAATCTTGTAGATCTCCACCATAGAATCACTCCTTGGAAGCTCAGGAAAGAAAGTGTTGTTTGGCATGCTCACTCAGGTTCGTCTTTTCCCCTCTATTACTCCTCTCTCGTCATCCACTAATCCTGACTTTCGACTTCATCCCTCAGCCAGAAGAAGGAACATGGTATCTTGAAGATCTTACATCAACCATCCAATTAGATCTTTCCCAAACAAAGAAAAATGATCTCTTTTATACAGAAGGCAGTCAAGTCATCGTTGAAGGTGAAGTAATCCGACAAAATGTATTTTTAGTTCATTTTATTGTATTACCACCATTAGAAGAAAGAGAAACAACAATACGAACATTAGGTATACATGATATATTTAATTTACAACAAAGACAACAACATTATCATACAATGTTAGATATGGAAAAAGAATCAAATGAAGAATTAATTATTATCTTATCAGAAATATATTTAGATAAACCATTAATTATTGAAAAATTATCAACAATTTTTGATGGATTTGAGAAAAATGGTATAACGCCTTTATATATTATGATTGGTTCCTTTTTCATGAAATCATATTTTAATATATTAAATGGTAAACAAATTATGAAACAATGTTATGATTCTTTAGCGAATTGTATTAGTCAATATCCATTACAATGTAATCATGCAAAATTTTTATTTATTCCTGGTCCATTAGATGCGGGTATGAATATTGTTTTACCAAGGAAACCTATCCCAAATGAATTAATGACATCATTAAAGGAACAAGTAAAACATGTGAAATGTTCAACGAATCCATGTAGATTTCGTTGTTTTACACAAGAGATTGTTATCTATCGTCAAGATTTATTAAAGAAGATGCAAAGACATCTTGTTCTTCCTCTTCGTTCTGGTGTAAGTCAAAATAATCCTGATGAAGGTGATGACGAGAATGATGATGGCGAAGATGATGATGAAGGAGGAAAGAGGAAACAGAAACAAGGAGAGAATGAAGAAAGTATACCTGATATTACCGAGCAATTAGCAGAGAGTATATTAGATCAAGGACATCTCTCTCCTCTACCTCTTCATGCGCAACCGATTATTTGGGAGTTAGACTACGTCATGAGACTATTTCCTCTCCCTCATTTGGTAAGAATCCTACTTGAATACTCCTCGCTCTTTTCCTTACCCCACTCAACTTGTTGTATAGTTGGTATTAGCCGATAAGACCGATCAGTACTCATATGGCTATAAATCTTGCAATGTAGTGAATCCTGGTACCTTCTCTAGTGACTTCTCATTCATCGTCTACCAACCAGCAAGTAAGAGTATCCAGTTCAGTCGAGTTCCAGAAACATAAGAAGGAAAGAAATCGGATTAACAGAAGCTTATTATATATTAATATTATTATGACATACAAAAATCGAAAAACAAAGAAGGAAAGGGAAGAAGGAAGGTTGTGTGTGATATGATGTGATGTCATTTTCATTAAAACGAACAATAAAAGAAAATCACAGTCATAACAGAAGCATTTTTCCTTATTATTAATATTTGGGTTATATTTATATATGATTAAAATTAATATCAATATTCTTTCTTGACTAAAGTGCTATGATAATTTACAAATTTGCTCTATTTAATTAAAAAAGGCAAAAGAAAAAGAAAAGGGAATCTGCCGCGTTTTATACGTACATCTTCTCTTTCACAGGTTTATTATATGTTTACGATGAGAAGTAACGAGGAAGATGTCGAGGAGGGCTAAAAAAGCACAACAAAAGAAACCAGTAAGAAGGGAATTACTACTATCATTGAATCACTCTGAAGAAGCATTCGAAAATGTTATACGACAAATCCAACACATCATCAAAAGAAAAACATGTGATGACGAGGATAGATCGATCCATTTCCCACATATAGATAGAGGGTCTTTCAAAAAATATATATATTTCAGATACAAAGAAAGAAGGAGCAATGAAATACGAAGCGAGGAAAAAGATAAATATACACAAATTGAGAGAAGAGGTAGAGTGGAGTGACCCACGAGGAGAAGGAGAGCTGATAGAAAAGGAATCCTTAGAGGAATGGTTGTATTCATTATAATTAATTCTTTCCGCGTAGAATTAATAGTGCAACATAGGAAAGATCAATTTTCACATCTTTGTTTGGAATGAAAGATAGGGAAAGGCAGTATTAACTACTCTCAATACTTTTACAATCCTTGTGCAAAGGTCACAGCTTCAGGGTCAACAGAAGATTCATCAGCTAACTCACCCTCAGTGACAACGGTAGTATCAGCTTCAGACTCAGATCGCTTAATTGAGGTCGGGAAATCCTCAGTTAAACCAACTGTAGCATACTCTTTCATAGACTCTTCATAGGGATGAACATTGCAGTTCAGAGGTGGTAAATCACCTCCGTAGTTTGAAGGAAGATTCTCTTTACCAATGAAGTCAATTAACACTGGTTCGTAATCCTTTGGGCTGCCAAAAATAAATATCTTGGAAGTGACAATAGGATCAAGCCATGGTTTCACCATACGCCAGACCATAGGAAAAGCAGAAGGAACATTAATAATATAAATACGACCAAGAGTTTCAGGGTATTGACCTTGATCGACATCAGCTAAAAGCTTTGTCAAAGCTAAAAAATCACGTGTAATTTGAAATAATCCCATATCTTTCACATCGACGATACCAGTGACCGTCTCGACAAGTTTGCCAGTTTTAGCTGTTTGCTTTAAGCATAAACGAAGGCATGCTTCTTGCTCCCATACATGATATTGAACAACTCGGTCGTAATTACCGCCAGCTAGTTTTTTAACGTGGCTGGCATCAAATTTACCGTATTGTTTATAAACAACAGGACGACCAGTACGATCATATCCATGATGCCAATGTGGGAATACTTTTGTTAGTTCTTTTAATTCAATACCTAATATACTTTCAGGTGTTTTTTCAACTAATTCTTTGACTTTCATATCACGACGCCATGTGATATTCTTCTCAATATGTGCTAATGCTTTCTTAACATCAAAATTATTTGCACGTAAAAAACGTAATAAAATTAATTTAGAATCAATAAATTCAATGTTAACATCATGTAAATCAATGTTCTTATCAGTAATGAGTTTTGTTAATTGGTCTAAAGCCGTCTTCGAAGTGGCTGATAAATTTGGCCAATAAGTACCTTGTTTATTATCAAATCCTGGGGTTAATTCAGGATACGATGGAATAGTCGTCGAAGTAGGAGCAGTAAAAGCAGACATCTTTTATAAGTGATCAAAGAAGACAACAGTGCTGGGTCAAACAAACAAAAAATGTTAGAAATACTATCGAAGGCAGAGGTCAAAGTTGCAACTAAGCTCTATTTGATTGTGAATATCCTCACGAAATAATCTCGGGGAAGGGAAAGGGGCGGAGTGAGGTGGAGATGAAGCAGCTATGAGATGTAGTTTTGAATCTAAATGGTTGTCGCCTCTCTTCTCCCTCTAATCGCATCTCCTTTCTCCTCCGCGCAAAAACACATCTTGTGCCAACCCTCTCACCTGTAAC
>VKHI01000023.1:21264-156063 GCA_015145745.1 Poterioochromonas sp. DS
CTCTCTTCTCCCTCTAATCGCATCTCCTTTCTCCTCCGCGCAAAAACACATCTTGTGCCAACCCTCTCACCTGTAACCTCTCTCGAACCTGACTTGACCATTGGTATTCATTCAAGGCAGGTTTTTAAAGTGTTTCGAAATTAGGCACTGTATGAGGATAGAAGCGCACGAAACCTCGAAATTCCAAAATTCTCGATATCTTTCTTTTGTCATCGAAGAAGAAATCATCGAATATTATTAACTGCCTCAAGTCCATTTTAATCCTTCTCGCTGTCTGATTATCCAATATTAATTTATATTTAAAATGTCTACTGCTCAAATTGCTGCGAAATTGCAAACGGTTGATGAACAAAGGGAATTGTTCTTATGGAAGTACCGTGACGTTACTCGTGAAGAGGTGAATACTATGTTCAAGGTAAGTAGGATTTTAGAGACTGATGAAAGATGAAGTTGATTTAATTTCGTTTTGATAGGATTTTAAAAGGTTTTCCAGTGACAAAGGTGAATTGGATTATCATGAAGCCATGATGTTGCTCGAGTATCGCGGCTCTGTTAAGACTGCAAAGGAGTTAATGGATATGGTTGGGAATATGGATCGAGACCGCAATCACAAAGTTTCTTTCATTGAATGGTGTTGTGCATACTACAGCAAGTCCTACGATGAGTTGTTCACCTTTGTTGACGAGGAGGCGAGACAGAGAGCTTTGGAAGCAGCTAAGCGATTAGAAGCCGAAGCTCAAAAGGCCGAGCAAGAGATTGAACGTGCTAAGCAACAGAAAGAATTACAAGCACAATTAAGAGCTGCTGCTTTGGAAAGAGAAAGTAAATTGGTAAGGATCTTTCCATCGTTTCGTTCTGAATACCTGACAACTCTCGTCGTTTATAGACTGGTGTTGCTGGTATGCGTGCCTTTTTCCATCGACAAGTGGAGGGCGCACAAGATGTAACAAAGACCAATGAGCAACAAATCAAAGAAGAAGCTGCACGTCGCAAAGCACTGCGCGATGCGAAAGCCCGAATGAATGAAGCCATTAAAAATGCGAACAAGGTGAAGACTGCTGAGGAAATTGCTCTTGAAGTTCATTTTGAAGCTGAGCGTAGAAAGAAGGAGGAAGAAGCGGAAGCAAAGCGCAAGGAGGAAGAAGAGAAAGCCGCTCGTGCTGCTCGTAAGGCGGCTTTAAATGCAAAATGGGGTGGTGGAGGTGTTAGTCGTAGTGGTAGTGGTGAACACTAAATGATCACGAACGATATGCACAAGAATTCTGTATTTATAGACTCTTTCTTTCGCCCGTTCTCTTTCATTACATTAAAAAGCCACTCGATCTTACAAACTCTTAGCAAGAATAATGAGAGTAAAAGCAACTGACATTTGTTTTGTTTTGTATTGTTTTTTCCCCTTTCCTTCCTGTTGCAACGTATAATGATTCGATAGGAAGATGAAGATTCACGAACTGATTTTAAATAGACTTTACAATGAGTTCCCAAGCTTTGCTTTGCATATTTGATCAAAAATACTTTCTTTTCTTTTCATTATTGTTTTGTTTTTGAATGGACTGATGTAGCGTCGCTTTTACAACCTCTCAATTCCAACAAATATAACCATGTCGACTTTCAGAATGTATGAAATCAATCTTTGAATCAAAATAAATGTTTATCGACATATATAATTATTATAAAAATAGTGAAAATACTACATGAACAAATCATTGTCTCTTCATACGCGAACACAGACGAAAGAAAGAATAACAAAAGTAACCATGTAAATATTCGTCATCTTCGGCTTGAGAGAGAAAGAATCTAGTGTCCAGCTTCAGATCGCGACTTAAATCCTCCAACCGCAATGATCCAAGCAACAAGGATAATCAGAGCGCACACATAACCAAAGAAAAAGTGATGAAGGACAGGTTTTTGACCAAAATAAAAAGCACTTTTCTCTTCATCTTGTCCTTGTTGGTACCAAAGATAGCCTCCCACTATGCCCATACCATAAAGGACGATGTAGATCAAACCAACGACAGTACCAGAAGGGAACTCGATCGCGACGCCCGCCACTAACAACCCTAACACCAAAGACGAAAGACAAAGCAGTGTTTTACCAACTTTTGTTAACCCTAGTTGTGGAGCCTTCACATTTCTATACGCATATGCCTGACAAGCGTGCATCAACGCGAGTCCCACAGCGTAGAGGTAATGAGACACGTCATGCTCCCAGACCGTTCTCATGTAATAATGTAAATCTTGTACTTGATCATCCTGTGCTGGAAGGGTTTCAACAGCATTCTTGAACATCGCTGAAGCTGAATGAAAACCAGCTCCTTGACCATAGATAGCTGCTCCAAGGAAGAAAATCGTTAAGCAAGCAACGGTATAATTATCAATAGTTCTCTCTGGGGTCTCAAATATACCACTCTTGTATAACACTAAAAAGTTTAAAGGTAATCCTCCAATTGGTTCAATAAATCGAATTACATCATCACCCGTGTACCAATCAGGATGTCGTGCATAATAGTTATGAGGACCAAAATCAACAAAAACAGGTAAAACAGTCAGGACTAATGTCCAAAGATTTGAAAATAATATAATTAGCAATATTTTACGATAAGGAACATTACTATCAAGGGTAAAATGGTTAATATCACTCTCATTGAAGGTTGTTTCATAATCTTGTTGTAATATATCTAATTGTACTGAACTTCTTCCTCCAATTCCCTCTTTCATTTTTGTTTTTGTTTTTTTCTCGAATTATCCTTCACTTCAATTCTTATCTGAAATAAGTCAAATAGTTTATAACACAAATAAACTCAAATCACCGACGAGTGCTTCAAGATATCCTTGAGAGAACATCTAGCAAATAACGCAACTCCTTCTCACCTCTTCCCCTCTGATCGACGATTCCTTTATTTTACGCTATACTATTACCACCCGCTTGATAGAAGAGATTGTTATTTGAAAAAAAAAAACTGATCGAAAAGAAGCGATAATCTTTGTGCGGTGGATTTACCATTGAGATCGTGCAAGATGATACGAGTTAGATTATTCAACGTCTTCTTATTAGTATTTAGTGTTATTTATTATGTGAATGCAAAAGTATCTGATGCGATCCCATTGACATCTACTGCTCTAGAGATAAGAGCTTACCTTGATCGTCTCTCAAAGGAAGGACGTATTATGGATACAATCGAATATTTAACAGAATTAAAGAGTTATTATGGTCATTTATTCATTGATGATAAATTACCATCCCTCTATAGCTTTCTTGGAGTTGCTTTATATACAGCCAAACGATTAGAAGAATCAATAACCACAATAAAAGAGGGATTACAGAAATATCCAAATGAAACACGTGCATGGATTAATTTAGGTGAAATACAAATACAAAAATTTTATTTAAATGATGCAGCAGAATCATTTACTAATGCATTCCGTCAAGGTGAATATTCTGCATTACCACGTATTATACGGACAAAAGGATGGAGTTTATCATGGCATAATTTTGAAACTTATTTAGTTGATTTAGAAAGATTTGCATTCGAATGTTCTAAGGATATTAGTCAATGTATTATTGAAACATCATCAGGTTTTGAATACACTCAAGCGAATCCTATCGCATTCAAACACCTGACATCATTAGCCCCGAATAGTCAATTAAGTCCCAACCCAATCCCAATAAAACAACGTGCATCTATATGGCGTAAGACCCAATCATTCAAAGCCAATAAACGTCTAAAAGTTGGTTTTATTTCGTCGGATTTTGGTATTCATCCTGTCGCAACATTAATACGTGGTTTATTACAATCCATTAATCAAAGTAAGATTGAAATCTATTGTTTTTCATTACAAAATGCTATCAGTTGGTGGGGGAATAATATCTCATCAACTATTGATGAAAAACACTTTTATATCTTAGAAAATCATAATTTATATGATTCAGCCGCTTTTATTGCATCTTTCCATATTGAAATATTAATTGATTTAAATGGACATACAATGTTTAGTGGTTTACCACTCTTCTCCTATCTTCCATCGCCTATACAAATCTCTTATCTTGGTTTACCGACAACGACTGGTGCTCAATTTATTGATTATTATCTATCAGATACTATAACTATCCCAGCTGAACAAACGCATCATTTCTCTGAGCGACTCATTCTAATGAAACCATGTTATATTGCAAATGATTATGCGCAAGTTCAAGGTGCTGTTGCCTTAACAAATCTTTTCGATCGAGCTGATCGTCAATCATTAATGATTGATGATAGTAATAATCACATAGATTTATCCAAAGCGAGTATTCTATTAGCTTCTTTATCAAATTCACAGAAAATGGATCCAACAATCTTTCATGTTTGGATGAATATTATGCAAAGATTTCCTGGTTCTAAATTTTTGATTGTTGAATATGCTGGGCATGAAGTCTATCGTCATCATTTAGCCAAAGAAGGGAAATATTATGGTATTGGTGAAGATCGTTTAATTAATGTTCCTCAAGCACCTTGGATTGATCATCTCTTCTCTAAGACTGCGATCGATCTTGTCTTTGATACAATATCTAAGAATGCTCATACCACTGGATTAGATGGAATCTGGGCAGGCATTCCGACCATAACCATGGCCTCAGGAATTACTGCCACGGCACGTGCTGGTGAATCCATTGCAACTGCGTTGGAGAGCGATCTTGGACTTGTCTATTCCTTAAAAGACTATGAAGATTTAGCATTCTCTCTGTTAAGAAAGAAGAAATATCCTCGTAATACTCAGACGATTGTCTCTACTTCATCCGATAATACACTGAAAGATCTCTCACCTTACTCTACACCGAAGACTTTAAAGGAATATCATCCGATCTCATTGATTAAACAATATCCTCTATTAGTGAGTTGGAGAAAGGTTATCTACCGACAACGTCTTTTATCACCTTTATTCAATACACCACAGTTCACGTTGTCCTTTGAACATTCTTTACAAGCAACTTGGGAATGTGCTTCACTACAACGATATCATTTTACTCTCAAATCAATCGCAAAACAGAAATATCATTTCTTCCCTGATTCTTCCTCCTCTCAACACTCAGCGATGAACAACAACAATGAACATGAGAAAGATATTGCTGAAATTCGTAAAGAAAAGATGATTCGACTGAATCAAATCTATATCGAAGAGAGTGAACTCATCCCAAACTCTATTGTAAAGAAATTGAAAACACAGGATTTAAATCCTTCTCAACTACTATCTGATGATACGATTGAGAATATTCAAAAGTACTATGAGAACAAAAGACGCAATAAGTTTAAAAAATCCTCAACAAAGCGAGAATCACATTCCCCTGATACATCTCAACAATCGAAGAAAGTTAAGACCGGTAGACCCCTCCCTAAGCAATTAGATAAAGTTCAAATACCGAATAAAAGCTCTTCCAACAATCAAAATCATGGGAATCGATTGGAAGACTTGGAATCGAAGGCCGAGGTAGATGATAGCGAGGATACTGGTGGAGAAGATGAGCAGCAAGAATGTCGAGGAAAACAAGCACGAAAGATTCGTTATCCTGCAATACCTGCCTTTGTGTTTGATGGTCGAACGATTATGTTAAACATAGGTATGCCTCTACTAATATGTCTCAACTTTCTCAAGAATTGATGAAATGGTTAGGTGGTGTGAGAAATGCTGAAGGTTGGATTAACGTCAACTCCAAGCGAAGTAATTATAATATGGATGGAAATATTGATATTCTTCGTCCAATGCATGATTTGAAAGGTATTCCCACCAATGGTGTGGCTGCTATCTATTCGAGGTGAATGATCTTTTCAGATCCCCAATCCTTCTCTCGTAACATCGTTTTCCCCCTTAGCCATACGTTAGAGCATAATAAATATGGTGAACAAATGATCGGAAAGACTCTCAGTGAGTGGTATCGAGTATTGAGACCAGGTGGTATCTTATTGATTTCTGTACCTGATTTATCTGTCTTAGCAAGGTAAGGGAGGAGGATAAGATCCCTCTCATGAATCTACCCTTCTTAATGCTTTCTTTGATAATAGAATGTATTTGAATCCTTCTTTTATTGCTCAAGATCGTTGGATTGTTACTCAGATGATGTATGGTGGTCAAGCTGATGAAGGAGATTATCATCATGTAAGTGTACACGTTCATAATTTCATATGATATCTTAACAAACTATTTTAGGTTGGATTTAATGAAGAGCTGCTAACGTCTCTCTTATCTTCAGCAGGATTCTGCAATATCACACGTGTCAGTGCATTTAACTTAGCATTCTATGATAAGAAGAATAATGATCATTTCTTTGACACGTCAGAGAAGTTTTATAAGGGTTACTTTGTATCATTAAATATGATTGCAAAGGTTTGTCCTGAAACCAAGTTAGGGCAAGAAAATATGCAATATTATGATGGTTTCTCAATCAATCATAATGCTCTACCTTATTTTGGTGATCATTTACCAGAATCTACATTTACTCAACCATCATCACCATTAGAGAAGAAACGAAAGATACTGAAAGCAAAGTCATCCCAACATCCTTCCCTATCCCCTCAAGTCAAGCTTTCAACCGAAGATATTTCAAAGCTTTTGTTATATTTTCAAAACCATGTGAAGGAATGAATAATTCTATGATTTCAATGATCTTCCCGAAAGGGACAAAGAGGAAACCAATTCCTGTCAATGGTTGAAGTGGGGTTCTACGAATTCAAAGATTGTAAGAAGTGAAACCTGTTTAGAAAATACATAGACTTCTATCGTTGGGGAATAATACCCGAATAATTATATTAACTAATAAGTTTAATAATAAAATCAATCGCTCAAATAAAGTGAAAAGATAGCGAGTCAAAAAGGAAAACTTAACAAAGAAAAAGAATTAACGTGCACCAACCATCTCAATGAACTCCTTGTAGTCGATGTTATTCGTCCGATCTTTGTCGAACCGCTCGAACAAGAGATCGATGTCGCGCGATCGTAGATCTACCTTCAGAATCGCCATTGCATCGCGAAGTTCGCGTCGATCAATACGACCGTTTCCATCTCTATCTATCTCTGAAAACACTTCTTTTAACTTGCGAGAAGATTGGAACGATGGACCAAGATACTCTTCCAGTTTTCGGCGAATCGCTCTGATAACCTCCTTTGTCTCTGCGTTCATTTCGTTGCGAGGCGGACTTCGACTTCGACTTCTCCCGCGAGCCCCTCCTCCACCACCTGTACTACTTGAAGGATCAGCTCCGATCATCTCAATGAACTCCTTGTAGTCGATGTTATTCGTCCGATCTTTGTCGAACCGCTCGAACAAGAGATCGATGTCGCGCGATCGTAGATCTACCTTCAGAATCGCCATTGCATCGCGAAGTTCGCGTCGATCAATACGACCGTTTCCATCTCTATCTATCTCTGAAAACACTTCTTTTAACTTGCGAGAAGATTGGAACGATGGACCAAGATACTCTTCCAGTTTTCGGCGAATCGCTCTGATAACCTCCTTTGTCTCTGCGTTCATTTCGTTGCGAGGCGGACTTCGACTTCGACTTCTCCCGCGAGCCCCTCCTCCACCACCTGTACTACTTGAAGGATCAGCTCCGATCATCTCAATGAACTCCTTGTAGTCGATGTTATTCGTCCGATCTTTGTCGAACCGCTCGAACAAGAGATCGATGTCGCGCGATCGTAGATCTACCTTCAGAATCGCCATTGCATCGCGAAGTTCGCGTCGATCAATACGACCGTTTCCATCTCTATCTATCTCTGAAAACACTTCTTTTAACTTGCGAGAAGATTGGAACGATGGACCAAGATACTCTTCCAGTTTTCGGCGAATCGCTCTGATAACCTCCTTTGTCTCTGCGTTCATTTCGTTGCGAGGCGGACTTCGACTTCGACTTCTCCCGCGAGCCCCTCCTCCACCACCTGTACTACTTGAAGGATCAGCTCCGATCATCTCAATGAACTCCTTGTAGTCGATGTTATTCGTCCGATCTTTGTCGAACCGCTCGAACAAGAGATCGATGTCGCGCGATCGTAGATCTACCTTCAGAATCGCCATTGCATCGCGAAGTTCGCGTCGATCAATACGACCGTTTCCATCTCTATCTATCTCTGAAAACACTTCTTTTAACTTGCGAGAAGATTGGAACGATGGACCAAGATACTCTTCCAGTTTTCGGCGAATCGCTCTGATAACCTCCTTTGTCTCTGCGTTCATTTCGTTGCGAGGCGGACTTCGACTTCGACTTCTCCCGCGAGCCCCTCCTCCACCACCTGTACTACTTGAAGGATCAGCTCCGATCATCTCAATGAACTCCTTGTAGTCGATGTTATTCGTCCGATCTTTGTCGAACCGCTCGAACAAGAGATCGATGTCGCGCGATCGTAGATCTACCTTCAGAATCGCCATTGCATCGCGAAGTTCGCGTCGATCAATACGACCGTTTCCATCTCTATCTATCTCTGAAAACACTTCTTTTAACTTGCGAGAAGATTGGAACGATGGACCAAGATACTCTTCCAGTTTTCGGCGAATCGCTCTGATAACCTCCTTTGTCTCTGCGTTCATTTCGTTGCGAGGCGGACTTCGACTTCGACTTCTCCCGCGAGCCCCTCCTCCACCACCTGTACTACTTGAAGGATCAGCTCCGATCATCTCAATGAACTCCTTGTAGTCGATGTTATTCGTCCGATCTTTGTCGAACCGCTCGAACAAGAGATCGATGTCGCGCGATCGTAGATCTACCTTCAGAATCGCCATTGCATCGCGAAGTTCGCGTCGATCAATACGACCGTTTCCATCTCTATCTATCTCTGAAAACACTTCTTTTAACTTGCGAGAAGATTGGAACGATGGACCAAGATACTCTTCCAGTTTTCGGCGAATCGCTCTGATAACCTCCTTTGTCTCTGCGTTCATTTCGTTGCGAGGCGGACTTCGACTTCGACTTCTCCCGCGAGCCCCTCCTCCACCACCTGTACTACTTGAAGGATCAGCTCCGATCATCTCAATGAACTCCTTGTAGTCGATGTTATTCGTCCGATCTTTGTCGAACCGCTCGAACAAGAGATCGATGTCGCGCGATCGTAGATCTACCTTCAGAATCGCCATTGCATCGCGAAGTTCGCGTCGATCAATACGACCGTTTCCATCTCTATCTATCTCTGAAAACACTTCTTTTAACTTGCGAGAAGATTGGAACGATGGACCAAGATACTCTTCCAGTTTTCGGCGAATCGCTCTGATAACCTCCTTTGTCTCTGCGTTCATTTCGTTGCGAGGCGGACTTCGACTTCGACTTCTCCCGCGAGCCCCTCCTCCACCACCTGTACTACTTGAAGGATCAGCTCCGATCATCTCAATGAACTCCTTGTAGTCGATGTTATTCGTCCGATCTTTGTCGAACCGCTCGAACAAGAGATCGATGTCGCGCGATCGTAGATCTACCTTCAGAATCGCCATTGCATCGCGAAGTTCGCGTCGATCAATACGACCGTTTCCATCTCTATCTATCTCTGAAAACACTTCTTTTAACTTGCGAGAAGATTGGAACGATGGACCAAGATACTCTTCCAGTTTTCGGCGAATCGCTCTGATAACCTCCTTTGTCTCTGCGTTCATTTCGTTGCGAGGCGGACTTCGACTTCGACTTCTCCCGCGAGCCCCTCCTCCACCACCTGTACTACTTGAAGGATCAGCTCCGATCATCTCAATGAACTCCTTGTAGTCGATGTTATTCGTCCGATCTTTGTCGAACCGCTCGAACAAGAGATCGATGTCGCGCGATCGTAGATCTACCTTCAGAATCGCCATTGCATCGCGAAGTTCGCGTCGATCAATACGACCGTTTCCATCTCTATCTATCTCTGAAAACACTTCTTTTAACTTGCGAGAAGATTGGAACGATGGACCAAGATACTCTTCCAGTTTTCGGCGAATCGCTCTGATAACCTCCTTTGTCTCTGCGTTCATTTCGTTGCGAGGCGGACTTCGACTTCGACTTCTCCCGCGAGCCCCTCCTCCACCACCTGTACTACTTGAAGGATCAGCTCCGATCATCTCAATGAACTCCTTGTAGTCGATGTTATTCGTCCGATCTTTGTCGAACCGCTCGAACAAGAGATCGATGTCGCGCGATCGTAGATCTACCTTCAGAATCGCCATTGCATCGCGAAGTTCGCGTCGATCAATACGACCGTTTCCATCTCTATCTATCTCTGAAAACACTTCTTTTAACTTGCGAGAAGATTGGAACGATGGACCAAGATACTCTTCCAGTTTTCGGCGAATCGCTCTGATAACCTCCTTTGTCTCTGCGTTCATTTCGTTGCGAGGCGGACTTCGACTTCGACTTCTCCCGCGAGCCCCTCCTCCACCACCTGTACTACTTGAAGGATCAGCTCCGATCATCTCAATGAACTCCTTGTAGTCGATGTTATTCGTCCGATCTTTGTCGAACCGCTCGAACAAGAGATCGATGTCGCGCGATCGTAGATCTACCTTCAGAATCGCCATTGCATCGCGAAGTTCGCGTCGATCAATACGACCGTTTCCATCTCTATCTATCTCTGAAAACACTTCTTTTAACTTGCGAGAAGATTGGAACGATGGACCAAGATACTCTTCCAGTTTTCGGCGAATCGCTCTGATAACCTCCTTTGTCTCTGCGTTCATTTCGTTGCGAGGCGGACTTCGACTTCGACTTCTCCCGCGAGCCCCTCCTCCACCACCTGTACTACTTGAAGGATCAGCTCCGATCATCTCAATGAACTCCTTGTAGTCGATGTTATTCGTCCGATCTTTGTCGAACCGCTCGAACAAGAGATCGATGTCGCGCGATCGTAGATCTACCTTCAGAATCGCCATTGCATCGCGAAGTTCGCGTCGATCAATACGACCGTTTCCATCTCTATCTATCTCTGAAAACACTTCTTTTAACTTGCGAGAAGATTGGAACGATGGACCAAGATACTCTTCCAGTTTTCGGCGAATCGCTCTGATAACCTCCTTTGTCTCTGCGTTCATTTCGTTGCGAGGCGGACTTCGACTTCGACTTCTCCCGCGAGCCCCTCCTCCACCACCTGTACTACTTGAAGGATCAGCTCCGATCATCTCAATGAACTCCTTGTAGTCGATGTTATTCGTCCGATCTTTGTCGAACCGCTCGAACAAGAGATCGATGTCGCGCGATCGTAGATCTACCTTCAGAATCGCCATTGCATCGCGAAGTTCGCGTCGATCAATACGACCGTTTCCATCTCTATCTATCTCTGAAAACACTTCTTTTAACTTGCGAGAAGATTGGAACGATGGACCAAGATACTCTTCCAGTTTTCGGCGAATCGCTCTGATAACCTCCTTTGTCTCTGCGTTCATTTCGTTGCGAGGCGGACTTCTACTTCTACTTCTACTTCTCCTTCGATCTTTCCCTCTCCTTTCCCGACTGTTACTTCGTGAACGGCTTTTTCGTGCTGGTTCCTGTTCATCGTCAGAAATTCCTTGGATCCGATATCGATCGCTGTGACGATCGTATCTTCGATCGCTTTTTCCTCTGATTTGAAGAGATGATATATCAATATTGAATAGCTTAAAGAATTCGTTTTTGTCCAGGATCTTCGGTCTACCACTACTACTCTCAGAAGTCAGTAAGCTGTGTATTTTCTTCAAAATAGACCTCGAGTCATGTCTCGAGCAGTTCATTCCTAAATAGCGTAACCCTTGCTGCAACGAGGTGATATCGAGACTATCATTGGTGGTTGAAAGGAATTCTTTGTAGATTTCTCCTTTCGTATATCCAATTTCCAGTTTCTCGATAAGTCTGTTGCGAATTGATTCCCATAATTGATTTTCTTGTGCTTGCTGGTCCATGTAATGACCTTGCTTATGCTTTCCGTGAAGGAAGGAAAGGAAATGATCCAAGGAAAGTCTTTGACTTTCATCAGGATCAAACCGTAAAAGAAATCGAAGAATATCAGTATCCGAGAATTGTATCCCTAATTTTTGCAAGATTACTTTGCGGAACTGTTTGGCAGAGATGACGCCTGAATTATTTTCATCTGCATATTTCATTTCGTCTTCGATTTTCTTTGTTGATAAACGCAGACGGTTGATTAATCTGTAAAACTTCCAGACAATATCTTGGTGTTGAGGATCTAAAACAAATACAATGAAATCTGTGTAATTTATCTCTCCTTCTCGAGTGATGCAAAGTGTTTCAAATAATGAACGCTCCTCTTCGATACTTAATCGAATGCCTAAATTATGAATTCCAGTTGTGAAATCAGGAAAGCCAATAGTTCGATTGCTGTCGCGATCTTTTACAAAATGCTTAAAAGGCTTTTTCAACTCTCCAGGAGTTAGATAATCGTATTTCCGGCGAATTTTCCTTCTAAGCTCATCTGCCGCGAGGGTAATTTTCAAACCATAATCATTATAATGACTTGTAACGTGCCTCGGATGAGTAGCGTACAAAAGTCGAACAATGTCTATCTTGCGAGGATCATCTGCCATTCGAAACGATTTTGCTAATGCTACGAAATCTTCTTCCGGAAAATCTAATTGAAACTTCTTTAAGAATACCTCACGAAAATCGGAGAAAAGAACTCCACCAATGAAAGACTCGTCATGACGATCCAATTCTTCACGATAGTTAACACCCTTTAAAATCAAAATCTCGATGCATGATCTGAGTTTATCCAAAAGATCTGTTGGTAATTTATTTTCCATATGAACGTAAGGATGAGAAGAATGCTCGCTTTGAGAGTAAATCCTGTCAATTTTCTTGAGCAAGCCATTATATAAAACCCAATCTTGATTATTTAGGTGATTCACAATTATTTCAAGGAAATCTCTCGATGTGATGGCATCAAAAACATGTAGAGATCTCAAAGCTTCCTTTAAATCCTCTCGATGAATTTGTCCGGTGTGCCGAGCATCATGATATTCAATTGTAGCTCGTAATTTCTCTGCGCTGACTTGTCTTCTTTCCATCGCAACTAGAAGTTTATAAATTGGGTCTTCATTTTTACCATGGGGATCATTTGTCACTTCCTCCCCCGAAGAAAGCTTTAATAACTCGGAAACGACAAGCTTATAATGAATCTGGTCATGGGCCAAAGCATGAAGATTACTTGCTACCTCTTTAGCCTCAGATATTGAAATACTTGACAAACCAAGCTCGTTGATGACAGTGCAAAAGTCCTGTAAGCTTATCCGTCCGGTATTACCAAGATCATATTTACCAAACATTGAAAGCAAATCAACTCCGCGCCTGGAAACATTCTTTTCCAAAAAGGAGATGATCTGCCGGGGATGATGAATGATTGCTCCTTCATTACGAGTCTCCTTTGACCTTCTTTGTTGAGTTGCTTGCGCACCAGACAAAACCGCCCCTGAAGACGAAGTCGCAGTGAGGTGTGTAGAACACCATTTTAAGAAATGTTGGTAAGATACTTTATTTGGTTGTTCAACATCGCTAAACTGAGATGCCAGCATTCTTCCTTCCGTCACTGTAACTGGAAACCCAAGCTTTTTCAAAACATGAACGAAAACACGCTTTCCAACTACGTTGGATTGCTGCTTTCTCCAACTGTAGACCTTAAATTTGTTTGCAATCATTTCTACCATTGAATTAATCGACTCCATACCACTGATGCTGGAAAAGAAGGACGAGCACTTCTTTTGTAATTCCTCCAAAGTTAAACTCACGAAGCCCATTTTTTCATCTTTTTCATCAATATGACGTACTATCTGATTCGTGTAGAAAATTTTCATCCAAGAAAGGAAGGAAGAAAATAAAACTCCACTGCCTGTTGCATCCCATTCACTATACAGCGCAAATAAAACATCTTTGCTTGACGAAAGATTATGCATCGAACAAAACGACAGAAAATGTTGAAAGTAAAATCTCCCCTCGTTTCGTTGATCAAGTTGGCCAAACCATCTTCGTAATGTGGGCTCTTCAGGTGGATGGTTTTCATTTATCTTTCCATACAACTCAAGAGACAGTCGCTCTAACTCCTGACTACCTTCATTTTCTTTAACTAACTCGGCGAAATTTAAATAATTAACTATTCCCTCCTGTCTCGTTTCAAAGAACGACAATATCTGAAGAAGAACAGCATGTGAAAAACTCGTGAAAGGGTTTCCAATGGACGTCAAGACGTGTAGCATTTCTGATCTCGACAGAAAACCGGATCCGTCCTTGTCGTAACCCTTCAACTTTTTCAGACTTTGAGAACTGAGAATTAGAGCATGAAGTTTCGAACTTGCTATTGAGAGATGATGGCTATGACTTGCATCAGACGGGAAGATGTTGACGTAAAAACGCAAGAATGCGTTGTAATCAATTAAAGTGCCATCAGATTGAACGTCAAAATAGTCCATGCAATCCCGCAGATCTTTCCCATAAAGTGAAATCATTGGATACTGCTTGAGCACGTGAGCAAATTGTTGCCTTGTTATGAAACCCATCCTCTTCGAGTCAACCTTCTGGAATCCATCCGACAAATCAGGTCTCACGTAGCTGGAACCTGGAGGTGCAGTTGCTGTCCGAACACCATGCAAAATTTTCTTTTCGATTTCAACAATGTCTAATTCATTTTGCTCTTGATGAGACATCTCGGTGGTGGATCCTGATGTCTTGCTAATCGGCTTCTTGAATTGTTCGAGCTTCTTTAAAGGAGTGGTTTGTTTCCTAACTTGGTATCCTCGATAGTGCGACTGCAGCTTAGTCGCAGACTCTATCTGCTTTTGAGTATCAAAAGAGGGTTTCGCATTCGCGGGAACAGACGGATTTCCTCGTCGACTTTCAACCGATACTCGATGATCTATTGATCTTGCCGATACATCTCCTTTGCTTTGTTGGTGCAACTGCTCTTTCAGCATGTCTTCCGATCGTTTTTGAATTTCAGCTTTTTGCTGCTCAAAAATTTCTCTTTGCGTTTTCATGAACTGATTTAGTTGACTCTTAGGAACGGATACTTTTCCACTGCCTTGATGAGTATCGAGCAGAAGTTCATCTCCGTGTTCGAGAGCGGCATCAGGATGATCATCCAAGACAGTTTCAGCGGCTGGTCGCACCGAATGACGAGTTTCGCCAGCCTCCAACAGGGGTTCATCGATTAGAGTGAATCCCATCTTCTTTAAGCAACTCTTAAATTCCCCACGAGTAATAATACCATTAGCTCCCCATTGATCAGCTGACTGAAACAACTTCAACGGTTGCACTCCACGATTCAGCAATTCTTGGCATCGATTTCGGAGCTTTTGTTGCAGCGGCATTGAAATACCAGATGACTCGTCTAAATTTAGCATTGCTGTGATATTATCAACAGAAAGGCGACCTTCTTCAGCGATATCCATAAGTGCAAATACGTTTTCAAGGTCTTTCGGAGTTAAACCTTGAACTTGGTGCCTCAAAATCACCTTGACAAACGAATCACGATCGATGACTTGAGCATTTGAAGGGTAAATAGAGGTTGACGAAGGGGTGGTCGAAGAACTTGCAGTTGCAACCAACGGAGAAGAACTCAAATCAAACATGGCACCCAAAAGTTCCTTCACAGTTTTCCCTTCTCGTTCGAGTAATGTTATAAAGAAGATCCGCAAAATGTTAAGATGGTCTTGAAGAAGTTTACTTGGAGAAATAAACTTTGTGAACGCCAGATAGTCTATAACTCCGTCTTGGCTATGATTAGGGCTAAACGCCGAAATTAAGATTTCAGTATCAACACCACTTAGAGCGGTAGGTCCAATTTCTCTTTGCTTCTGTATCGGATATTTCCAACGAAGTGTTACAAAAATTTCTCCACCAGTTAGTTTTCCGTCCCGATTTTTCAGTGAAAATCTGTCGGATATCGGAAGACCTTCCTGCAGTGAAGCTAATGAAATTTCGGCCTCTCCGAGCAAAGCGTCAATTTGAGTGTCGCCTCGTCCTGACCCACTTTTCCCCTCAGATTCATGGTAATCATCAGTCTCCATATCAATAACTGAAAATTTTACTTTACTTCGTGCCATAAGTCTTAAATGATTGTCTGTAGTTACCATTGGAAAGGTAAACTTTTCATTAAAAAGTGGATTGGTGGCATTAAAAATAGGATTCGTAAATTTGTCTGGATGACCCAGGAGTTGAAAGTGTACATAAGGTGTGGGCGCCTTTTCGCCTCCTTTAGACCTTGTCAAACCATCCACTCGATGAACAACCACATCTAACTCATTGTAAAGCCGATCTTGATCAACCTCCGAGATCATAGAAAGGTAGTTGCTTGCAATGGCCAGATCTGCAACATTACCATTACCAACCCTCATCTTGCTTGACTGCTCCAACAATCTCTTCGCAGCGAGCTCCTCAATATACTTCTTTTCATTCGGATGTCTCTCGAGAAAGAGACGATACAACTCCGATATTGCAAGCGCCAATCGCATCTCAATCGAAATATTGGCAATGATTTGGCCTGTGCGCACCGACATAATGGGATGATTTTCTAAACGGAGTCTTGGCTTTGATTTAAGAAGAGACGCAAGTGCAATACTACACCGTCCAAGAAGTGTGAAGTCTCCTTGTGAGGCCTGGAAATTCGTGGTTAGAATTGAAAGAAATCCTATATATCCAATTCACTTACCATATTGAATTCTAATGTGACCATGTCCGTAGCGAAAAACCGAAGCAAAAAATCATCCATTGTAATCTTGTAAGTTGCTGCAAAGTCCCATTGCGGATTTACTCCTCCTAATACAGAAGTTGTTTGGGACTCATAATCGAAGAAATCAATGACCACGAAAGTCGAGGATCCTGGTGTCAAGACTCCTTCCTTGATAGTTGCACTCTTGATCCAGATTTCTAATAGATTTTCATCCGGGCGAATCTCTTCGTTTGGAGAGTCCAGCAATAGCTCCTGTAACAGTGCGTCGCTCCCATCATCATCAGTATCGTAACTGGTTAGTTCTGTTCCTTTTCCTTTCTCGAGGCTCAGTGGAACGGTCTTCCCGCCTCCTTGATTCTTGGTGTGTTTACTCACACCATAAATGAATTGCCTTAACTGTGCTTCTAAGGAATGAATCTTATCTAATCTTTGCAAAGCAAGCTGTTCGAAGTCGGTGGCCTTCTGCTGCATCTCGTGCTTCTCTTTGTCTCGGGAATACACTAGCACATCTAACTCCTTGTGCAAATCTTTATTGATACTTGCTTGCATTTTTAATAAATTCTCTAGCTTTTCATTTTCCTCAGTCAAACGCAGGTTTAAGAGCTGCAACTCTTCTACTTTTCTTTTCATGGCAGGAATTGTGATTAGTCCTTCACTATCCCCGTCAACTGGCTCCAGAAACGGAAGACGTTCGAGTGCAATATCCCTTCTTTTTACCATGGTCAAAGCTTTCTCCAGACTGATGACATCAATTCCTTCATCTGCCCCAGAGAACAGTTTAAGTTGCTCTTGTACTAAGTTATTGCCCTGTTCCAACTCCAGCAATTTCAATCGAAATTCTTCCGCTTTTCTGTCACTTGCCTCTTTCTCTTCTCTTAACTGAGCGGCTTGTTGCTTGAGAGAATTCAAGGCAGAAAAATGGGTTCGAACTGCCTCTTGCAAATGCTCGACTTGGATTAAAAGATTTTCACGTTCTTTCAGAAGCTCCTCTTGACGCAAACGAGCTTCATGCTGCCCGAAGGCATCCGAAATAAAAGGTGCCTCGCAAAGTCTGGTTATCTTTTCCTCTAAGCTCCGGTTTTGAGAACGAAGATCTGTTATCAATTCCTCTAGGTGTGCTACTCTTGCAGCTTTAGCATCCGAAATCTCCTTCTCGTATCGTAAATCCTCCAACACTCTCTTCAGCTCTCTCATTTTATTCATGGTGGTCTATAAAGATGAATATTAATAGAAACTATAGATGGAAAAAGAAATTCTCACCTCCAGCTGTGTCTCATTATTCCGCGAGTGTTCATTCTGGCTCGTTGCCTTAGATGATAGATAGTCATATTGAGTTTGCAACTGCTGCAACCTCCATGTAGTTTCCCTCAATTGGCTTTCGAGTTCGCTGGTATTTTGGTTGGAAGGAAGCTTTGTTGCGGAAGGTGGAGCCGGCAACAACGATGCTGCGTCTAATCTTCGGCGAAGTTCTGATATTTCTTTCTCTAAAGCTGCATTTCTTGCTTTTAAATTCTTTGCCAGTTCTATTAAGCTAGAATCCTCTGGAGAGGAAGCTTGAAACTTTACAGCTGGTTCTGGGCTTACTGTCCTTGATGCTCGACCAGGAACAACTTCTAACTCCATCGCTTTGTCTCCATTTTTCCCTCCAACCTGGGAGGCTTTGCGCAGAGCTATAGTCTTCTTTAAATTAGTGATTTCACGCTTTTTCTTTTCTAACTCTTCATTCAATTGACCGATCTTTCCATTCTGCGTAGTTATGGTGGACTTCAGCTTCCCTACTTGATCATTCAAGACTTCTACCATTTCCCTCTCTTCACGATTCGCCCCACCTAAAGCTGAAGTTTTAGGCAATCCAAGTTGTTGTTCCAAACGATTCAAATCACTTTCCAATTTTCGAATCTTTGCCTGTAACAGTTTGTTATGTTGTTCTTTCTCATTGTAATCGATTTTTAATTGTTCATGTTTCGCATGCAGTCTCCGATACTCGTCTTCCCAATCCTTGGGAAGATTTTTCGGATTATTAGTTGCTGCCATTATCTTTTTCGAAGCCGAAGAGAATTTCTTCTAAACTCGAAACGATTAACTCAATTAAAGTTGAAAAATCAAATTTCAAAATGATCAGATCTTTTTTTTCGAATTTTTGAGTTTTTGTTGTGAATCGAGTCTTCAAAAGGCAATAGTTGTAGTACGTGTACAATGAGTCACAAAGTTGAGGTTTTAAATCATCATTCTTTCCATTCTTTCTTTCTCCTTCAGATTAAAACGCAATTGTCGAAGACGAAAAGGTTTTTGACAAGTACTTGCAAAGAGTAGATGATCCTTGGTTACTTCACAAGAGAAAGACTGAGATGAAAGAGTACAAGATTTGGCGGTTTTTCCTCATTTTGCATCTTTTACAATATGCCGAAATTTGGTCATTTGTCAAACAGTTCTTGCAAAAGTCTCCTAAATTGGATCGTACCAAGGAGTTATGGAGGTAAACTTCCCTTAATTTGATGGAAAATTAAATTTTAAACCTGAATCAGACGATCGGAATACACAAATATCGCCATTTTTAACAATTTCAGTCTCAGCTTGACGAAATCCTTAATTGTACCGACTCCATCATATGTGCAGGTGCTGTATCTTCTCTTTTTCGCTTAACTGGACGGTGACGTCTTTTAATATAGATGCTCTCACCTAATCTTCTTTCGATCACATCCTTTTCTTTACTAAGGAAAGGTTCTATTATGCAGTTTGATTTAAAAGATATAGTCCCCCCTCGAATCTTAAAAGGTGATTACCTTTGGCCAAATGAACTCTCTACGTATCAAGATCGAAGGGGTAATACTGTCATGCTGATACCTGATGGGTTTCTCATGCCAGGTCAAAGCGACGGTGGCATTTATGCGGTTGTCAACCCAACCTCGATATACACGAAGCCTGTGCGAATAACAGCTCCAAAAGATGGTTGGTTCTATCATCGTGCAATGTATGTAGAACTTCCGGGTGGAAATCAGGGAATTCTCACTGCTCGAGCAACTAAACCGCTTTTTGGGGAGGGAAAAGGAGAGTTAGTTTGGCTCAGCCTTCCTAATAGTGCAACTTTGGAAACAGAATATCTTCCAAATCTCCAAGAAGTGGTTCTTGCGAATGGCCCTGATGTTATGTTTGAAGTTTTCGATATGGACAAAAATGACCTTACTATTGAGATAGTCGCTGCTCATTTCTTTCAAAAAGAACTTTCAATTTATTCTTTGCAAGCTGTATGTGAATATCCGTATGTCAAAATCGTCCATACATCTAAAATGCGGACTAATGGCAGGCCTTATGGCCTATGTCTTACTTCATTCCAACCTCCTGAAGTCGCCAACAGAGCTTCAGTTACTCCTGCAAGTAGCAATGGATCATCTTTTATTTCCAACTTTAATCACCAAAATCCGAGGCATTTGAAGAGAGGTTCGCTCGAGAGAAAGGAAGCGCGAGCTACTCACATCTTGATTACTACACATGAATGCTCTTACGATATTCCATCTGCAGTACAAATGATCTATTCTACAATGCAAGGAACTTATCCCAGGGTGAAAACGAGTGATATAAGTATTCGAGACCGTCTTGATTATTGGAAGATCGTTTCCAATCAAAGAAATAACGCTGGTACGGAAGATGTTGAAAAGAGTGCAACCATTGCTCAAGGGGCCGGCGGAGGAGCTTTATACGCTTATGAAATTCCTCGTCCTAGTTCGTCGTCATCTTCATCACCCTCGTCTTCTCATTGGTCGACTAATGAAGATCATCAATTGCATAACTGGAAACGGATTGAGTTGTTTAAAGGCTTTAAAGTTCGGGGATGGGGAGGAATATTTAGTCCAGGTAAAGTGTCTTTACTGACACTCTCCACCCGCTAACTTGTTAGAATAGGAGCCCCAGGTTTTCCTTATGTTTTCCATTTGCCAAAGAAGAAGATTTCTTCTCCGCCTCTAATCTTAATCGCTGGTGACTGTACCGGCTCCGCATATGTCTTTACACCAAGAGATTCAACTTCCCCGTCTTCTTCCTCTGAAAGTCCAGATGTTCCCCGCTATGATCTCGCTTTTGAAATAGAGTGTGGAGCAACGGTAGAATTTTGTCTTATTTTCCTATTTAAACTCTAACTCAAACCTAGGTCGGTTCCGCGGCTATAGGTTTGACTAAAGATAAATCCGGCGATTTGAATTTATATATTCCTGCGTACGAGTTGAACAAGGTGCATGTTTTCCGTTTATCAGATCTAAGCAAAGCTCAAAAATCTGTAAATGTCCAAGAGATGGTGTCGAGTAGATAAAAAGAAAGTTAAATGAATTTACAAGACTTGTTTTATCCATAACAATGGAATAATAAAACAAAAAACTATGAGATGGTACAAAAAGGTTAAATAATTAAAATTCCGTCGTTCATTTCGCAACAACTTTGTATTCTCCGAGGCTTTCTCCATCTTCGAAACTATCTTCGTTATATAGCATTGATTGAAATGACGGTGCTTGATTTAAGTCATTGCCCTCTCCTTCTTCATTCTCATTGCTTGTCTGGTAAGCTTGTTGCATAAAAGCAAGATCATCTGCCTTGTTGGGAAGTTGGAAAGACCCTTCATTTGTGGAAGGTGGGAAAGAATTTTTTGCATAATCTTGATAAGAGGGACTACTGGAGCTGTTCTGGAGTTGTGCAAAGGACGGCATATTATTGACCGGGGATGTAGCAGAGAGAGATTTTTTGAAGTTAGAAGGAGCACCAGCTCCGCTTGTTTTGGTGCCCGTTTGACCAAAAGCATCGCCTGAGCTGTTAGATTGTCGTTTGACATAAACACCACCATGTAAAATAGAATTTGAGTAAAGAGTCTTTTTTATTTCAGCAAATAACTTTTGGCACTCAGCATTTTGCTTGCTTTCTAGCACAGCTTGAACATTACGATTTCGTTGAAGTAAACGTTTTGTATCAAGTTCACGTTGTTTTATATGTTCCTTACGTCGACATTCGATACGTTTTAATAGAGCTTGGAGTTCAGTTTGTTGTTGAGCCCGAAATTTAGCCTCTCGTCGCGCAAATATTAGTGCTTGATCTTGTTCCATTTCTTTTCTTTCTTTCTCCTCATTAATATCGGATAGTTTCTTCAGTTTTTGCGCCATCGCATAATTTTTATTACGTGCATTAATATGTTGCTTTCGCCTTTGATCCAATAATGAACGCGACCATTTTGGCGGACGTGATGCTAACTCTTTCCTTAATTGCTTTTGAAACTCTAATAATACTAATGCATGTCTTTCAGTCATTTGCTGGATGTACATTTGTGCCATCTGATCATATTCTTCTAAATATTTGTCCCAAGCTTTGTTAAACTCCTGAAACTGCATATTATGCGCTAACTGAACATCTTGCCTCTCTGAAATATGACGAGCTTGAATCACCTTCTGTTGCCTCTTTTCTTCCTGTTTCCGCAGGATCCCTAACTGTTTGTGTGCGCGTGCTGCCTCAAGATAGTTTCCCTCATCTTCACACTTAATACGATATTCTTCTAATATCATTAAAAATTGTAAGACTTTTGGGTCTGGACCTTCATCGGGCCTTTCTTGATGGGCTTTCGATACTTGCTGAATGCACAACAAAATGTCATCGAAACTGAGGCGACCGTTATTCTCGTCTGCTATCGGGGAAGCCTTCGAAATGATGTCAAGGATCTCCTCTACTCGAAAAGGGTCAAGTAGATAGAAGGCATTAAAAGAGGAATTGTACCTTTGGGCTTCCTCATTTTCGTCAGGAGACTGCTGAGTTGATTAATATGGATTTTACCCTCACGCTCAATGTCGAACCCATCGAACAAAGTGCGAATAATGCTAAGCAATAGTGATTCAAAGAAATTAAGAGGAAGATAAAACTAGGACTTACTTCTTCTCGTCATTCGAGTAGTTATCAGCCATTTTTACTCCAAACTAAAACAGGTAACGATAAAAAAGCGAAACGTTTCGGCCATTTTCGAGTTTTCGATTTTCAGAAATTTTGCATTTCAGCAAGCTGAAAAATCTGTGGTTTGCTTCTCTTGATTTTGTGTCACCATCCAACACAATTCAATTCCAATCCTGCTGTCTGCTCCCTCAAGAGGTTAAGAGCAACCAGGGTTCTTTTAAAGTTTGATAAAAGACTTTTGTTTCAGTGAAGGCAGAAGTCCTCAAAGATGCAAATCTTCGTCCACTCCGTGAACGGAAGGGAGATCTTGGTCGACCTTCCGGAAGGAGCCACCGTCAATGACTTGAAGACAACCATTGAAGATCAGGAGTTCATTCCATGTGCTCTCCAGAGAATCGTGTTCGCCTCCGAGACATTGACTTGCGGCACCTTGGCTGAAATCATGCCAGAATCAGCCACTGTTTACCTCGAAATGGGTATTGACGCAGGTATGCGTGCTAAATGGCGCAAGAAGAGAATGAGACGTCTTAGACGCAAGAGACGTAAGATGAGAATGAGAGCCCGTTAAATGTTGCTTAGGTTTTAAAATGTTTCTCGACGTAACTTAAGACAACGGCTTCACTGACAATCCTTTTGTTTCCCATTCACAAATTTACTCGCAAACCGTCCGCAGCTCGCTCTGTCCATGCAAATGATACCTGTAATAGTCATGTAGAGCGGTATTTTCATCTTGGGAAAATAGCCTTGGTCGGCTTCTTTCCTGCCCAGTACCAACGACCATAGTCAACGAAGAGTTCTTCCCCGGCGGTAATATCACGTAAAGCAACAACGTAAGCACACCTTTCATCTGGTCGCTTCTCGAAGTGAACATTCCATCCTGAGGGTGACACGCTATCGTTAATGAACCTGTAATAACGCTGTTGAGACGATAGGGTGGAGGTTTGGATAAACTACCTAGCTAATACATTCAAAGTATCCTTAGCATCGACATAACACTGTTCACCCAAACGCATTAAATATGATTTATCTTCGAGACGAAGAGCTTCTCGAGTTTGTAAAACTTTTCCTGTATATTTGCAAATCACTGATCCTTGTTTAAAGTCTGTTCCAGCAAAAAGTCCCAAAAAAACACACCCTGGCAAAGTTGTTTGCTTAACAAGAAGACCATTTAAAGATTCAGAAAGATAAGTGTATCTCAAGAAAGATGAATATTCAGGATTTTCTGCAGTTTCAAGGCCCTCTCTTAGCATTTTGTTGTGGAAATTAAAAAATTTCTCCAAAATTTACGCATCATTCAAAAGAAAAAAGCGTTTTTCGCGTTGTGTAACGAAACAAATATTTCTGTTACAATAATCAAGCTTTCCCCTGTCTGTTAATAATTTCAATAAGATCTGTATGGTCTAATTACCATCCCTTCTTTGAAGATCTTTTTCCGGCCAATTGTTTTGCAATTTTTAATCTGTTTTCGAAGATCAGATTATCTTCTAAATCAGACAAGAATTATTCGTCAAGTCTTCGCGCAAGTTAAATTCTTCGTGGAAACGAAACTTGATCGATATATTAGTTAGATAATGAATAGGTATAAAATCACGAAGCAACTTGGAGATGGAACGTATGGATCCGTCTTGAAAGCGGTTAATCGACAAACGGGTGAAGTGGTGAGTGCCTGGTCGACTTCCGAAAATTTTTTTCATTCACCTTCATCAGACCGCGATTAAGAAAATGAAAAAGAAATTTTATAGCTGGGAACAATGTATGCAGTTGCGAGAGATCAAAAGTTTGAAGAAACTGAATCATCCGAATATTGTTAAACTGAAGGAGGTAAGGAATTATTTTTCACCATTTCACAACTGTTCAACTGTATCTTCTTGATAGGTGATAAGAGAAAATGATGAATTATTTTTTGTTTTTGAGTATATGGAAGGCAATTTATACGAGCTGATGAAATCTCGTGATCGTTATTTCCCCGAAGCTACAATTAGAAATATTATGTTCCAAATTTTTCAAGGTCTATCTTTCATGCATAAAAATGGATTTTTCCATCGTGATATTAAACCTGAAAATATGTTAGTTAAAGGAGATGTAATCAAAGTCGCAGATTTTGGTTTGGCCCGTGAAATTAGATCAAAGCCGCCCTTCACTGATTACGTTTCAACCCGTTGGTATCGTGCACCTGAGGTGCTTCTGAGGTCAACTAATTACAATTCTCCTATTGATCAATGGGCTTGTGGTGGAATTCTGGCTGAGTTATATACTTTGAAACCGCTTTTCCCTGGGTCGTCAGAGGCCGATGAAATTTACAAAATTTGTGCGATACTTGGCTCACCGACGATGCGAAGTTGGCCGGAAGGCATAAAGTAATCATTTCATAGCTTCGTTTCTTGCTTCAACTGACTTAGTATTATCGACTCTTAGACTTGCTGCTCAAATGCAATTTCGATTTCCGCAATTCCCTACCACTCCCCTCAATCAAATTGTCCAAAATGCATCGCCTGAAGGCTTGTCTTTGATACAGGTAACATGAAGCGTTTCATAACAGCTTAACAATTTATAGTTTCCCCACATTCTACAGGATTTACTCTTATATGACCCACAGCAACGGCCCACAGCCTCTCAGACGCTACAACATCCCTTCTTTCAAACAAACAATGCGCTACCTGCTCCACTTTCGTCCGCAGAACCTTTACCGTCGACTTTCACTCGCCGCCCTGTTGTGAAAACTGAGGCTGAGATCAAAGCTGAAGAACGTGCTCTGGCGAAAAAGGTAATCAACGACGCATTACAGCGATCAAATTGCTAATATCTACTAGATGCAGGAGGAACTTGAAAAAGGTGAAAGCTTTACCGTGCCGGAAGTTAATATTCTGCATGAAGCTGCTGAACCAGCAAGAGGATTCTCTACCTACGTCCAAAAGCGGCTCGCTGGAGAACCTGTTGCTGGACCAATTAGTAACGTTCCCTCTGGTAACCACATGCAGGGGATTAAATCCAACCAGAATGACAATTTTTTATCGCAAGAAGAAAATGATTTACTTTTTGGGCTTGAGTCTAGTGGAAATAACTTTAGTGGGTTAACAACAAAACCAGAACAACGATCTAATCTACCCACTGCGGATGACTCAACAACAAATACAGCAGATACCACTCCTAACCTCTATGGATCATCTTATTCTGTAGAGAAAGAGAAGCCGGTTGGAGCAATCGCATCAGAGAATAAAACCTATTCCTCTTCTGTCTATCATCCGTCATTTCAAGCCTCGACCATTTCGAATAACTATTCCACAGGCAGTAAAGATCATGGATTTAACAATCCACCTTCTTATCAAGGTTCATCTTCGACCGTAACTGGTCGAGGGAATATCGTCACAAGTAATGCTGATGAACCTCACTATAACAGTAGAAATAACCAAGACGATTCATTATTTCAAGATTCGTTATTTAGTGAGGCCAATTCTGTGAATCGGTAGGTCTGAATTGTATTCTTCTTTGATTTGTTAATGTTTGCTGTCTCTCCATAGCTTATTGAATAAACCCAAAGGAAACTCTGCAGCGACGAATTTTGGAAGTGCAAACCTCAGTAATAATCTTATGGGCTTCGGTAGTGGAGGAAGCAATAATCTAAATACTGGCAGTATTGCAAGCTTTGGTGCACAGCCGAGTTATTCAAGTGTGAATTCAAATATATCAAATAATGCTGGAAACAAACCCGGTCAACTGGGGGGATTTAAGCCATCAGTTTTGGGAGGTCTCGGCAACAACGTTAGCACAAGCAGCAGTGCTGGAACTGCAGGATATCTTCCCCCATCAGGTGCCGGAACCGGTAGCAGATTTGGTCGATTAGCACAATTTGGGGTTATGAGTGGAAATAACAATAACAGTAATAATGGGAGCGTCACGTCGCATAATCAGTTGAATGACGGTAGCGGAAGCTCCTTTGCTTCTGGCCTTGGATTTGGAAGGCATAAAATCTGAATGGGAGTTAAAGTTTAGACAAGTTATGTAATTATGAATAGTTATACACAAAATTGTATCATATTGGATTATAATTTTGCTTGTAATGTCGTTCAGTCGGAAAGGAGATGAGAACGAAAAATTCTTTCCTTCCTCCTCTCCACTTTCATTCTCGTTTCTTATTGTTTTTCAACTAATGTATGTATGAGTTCCGATTGCGCATTTCATCTTCGTTGAAGGGCTTTTTAATCTTTGATTTTGATTTGCGAAAATAATTGATGTTTGGGAGAATAGACGAATTCAAATTGAATTTATATACTTACAGAATGGGATACTTCTTACTTCTGTTATCGAAAGAAAAGAAAAGGATATTGTTCGAAGTATGTGATAGAACAAACAATATAGAATGTATGGGTACAACAGGGGCAGAAGGTTTAAGAATCAGCTGGAAGGTTGAGACGTCCAGTAGGAGGTAAACCAACTCTTGATTGTGTCTTTCGAGCCAAAATTCTATTCTTTACAGATACAGAGGTATGAGTTTCACGGTTCGATGCTTCATCCTGAGCAGCCTTTGCGGCAATAGTTGACAAATCGAAACCCAGAGAGCCTTTACTCATATGACCGAGTTCCTGAGTAACGTGATCGATATCGGAGTTGAACAAACTATCATCACGGCGATGGCCTTTTCTTTCTTTCATTGCTGGATGTCGAGGATTGAAGTCGTCGTATTCATCGTAAGAAGTGATTTCAATTTCTTTGGAGATCTGAGGTGTATCTCCTTCTTGTTCTGGTTCAATGACAGGAGTTACCTCACTGGCTAGGAAGGCGTCGTTTTTGTTAAATGCGGAGCCAATATCGAGCACAATACGACCCGTTCTGTCATCAATGCTAATCGTAGCAATTTCGGTTGTATGTACTCGATTCAAGATTCTGCGAACTAAACCTGTGGTCAAATCGTGACCAAACACGATCTTGGTACGTCCAAGAGATTCATGCTTCGAATTTCGCGCGATTAAGCGATTGATGTTTTGAGCTGGGACAGGTAACTGGGCAAAGGTTCGCGAGCAAACCGAAAACTGCAGAACATCCTTTAATTCAACAAAATCCCACAATATGTCTGCAACACTAGCGATAGCATTCGCGGATAGAAACTCTGCCATCTTATTGATTCTCAATGGTTTGATAGTTATGAAGTCCCGCTAAGGAGGAGAAGCGAAGATCAACGATCAAATTTGTTTCAGTTAGAAAATCGAAACTCACGAAAATTCGAAAAATCTAAACAGCCGGTCACTTCTTGATATGCCGATTGGAAAATAGCGGTAATTGACAGTTACAAAAAAAGAGTAAAGGCTCTGGCTGAACAAGATGGGAAATTCGAACGCAGTTTTGCAACCTGATGGATTATCAGGTGGTGGAATTTTTAATTTTGTTCAGCAAAGACGGAATAAAGCTTTTAATGAAAAAAAATTTCGCTATATGGGTGGGAAAACTTTCTTAAAATTCTATAAAGAGGATACCTGGCCTCTACTGGAAGAAATATTCGAACGATTAAATATTTCTGAACTCAAAGGTTATGATTTATTTCGCACCTTTGCGATTATCGATCAAAATGAAAATGGGAAAATTTCCTTAAATGAAATCTTTCAATATCTTAAATATCCGCGAACTAAACTAACTGAACGATTATTCGATTTTTCTTATCAAGAGACAAAAGAAATCGATAATTTTAATAATTTTTCGAAAAAAGAATTAACATTTTTAGAATTTTCGATTCGCATTTGGAACTTTTGTACTTTAAAGAACGATGGTTTAGCAAGATATTTATTCGAAGTGTTTGATATTGAAGAATTATTTTATTTAAATAAGAACTATCTTATTACCATGTATCATATGGTTTATAATACCCCTGCGGAGGAAATTCCAATTATAAATGAATTTCTCACGCGAGGTACGATAGCTGGTCTCGGAAAAGATTCTAACACAGAAATAAACAATGGTCCCGTCCTACGACTTCCGATTAATTTCAATAATATTGAACTACTCAAAGAAATTTTATCATTGTATGTATTCTTATATGATGAGAAGATAGGGTCTTACGTGATTACTAAAGACTCTTTTATCGAAACGTGTTGTAAGAAGACTTATCTGATTGAACCAATTATTCGCTATCAGAAGCATTTGCAGAAAAAGATTGGGGGAGGGCTGTTATTTTGGAGACCACTAATCCACTATCGCTATCATCATCCTGTCATTGTTGCATATGACTTCAAGAGTAACACATTACAAGACTCGATTGATAATATCATCTCTTCAGTGGATGATTTTATTAGTATGAAAAAACAACGGGAAAGTGAATCAGCTGAGGCTTTATTGCAGTCGAAGAGTGAAAAGTTATTGCAAGATAAAGCTGTTATTGAAAAAGAACTCACGATTCGCGAGAAGCAGCTTAAGGCCGATATTGAACGAGCTGGAAATAACGAATTATTAAAACGCATGCAAAGAAAGTGGGATTCATATCATCAAGCAAAGAACTATTTCATCCATGAAGAATTTACCACACAAGATGTGTGGCGACGACGTGAAATGAGGTTACAATTATATGAGCATTTGGATATAGCGGTTGAGGCAGCAAGAGAGTATTATGCTTGGAAGGATAAACGAGATATTCAGATTATGGAGGGAACTGATTTAGACCACGAGACGAGATTACAAGATTTTATACATAATCGACTAATTACATCTCATTATGATCCTCGTTTGGGGAGTGCTGGCGGTGGTGGTCATGATTCAGCATCAGTTGGGGGCTTGGCAGCAGGTTCGATCGAAGCTTCAGTCACGGCTTCCTCCAGCAATGATGAAAATGTCTTTAATCAAATTATAATGACTAACGGGAAGTTTATTTATGATTTATTGAGTTTAATTAAGCTCTATGATATCACCTTGAACAAACTACAGACAGATATGGAAACCGATCCAAAGAAACAAACTCCTGCTTTTAAAGAGAAAGAATTAGAACTGTATAATACTTTGATTCGTTTACAACAACATTATTCGAACTTTAAACTCTTACAACCGGAAGATTATTCTCAACAGAATCCATTAGAAGTTAACCAAATGTTTGGATTTGAGCCACTTCAAGAAGGATCTTTAGTCTTTTCACTAATTAGCCCCCCATCGACTGCTCAAGGAGGTAATCGAGGAACTGGAGGCAAAACATCAGTTAAAAGCGCCCCCAGTATGGATGGAGGAAGTGGAGTTGGGGATTCGTTGGAAATGGTGTTACAGCGAAATGAAAAGCAAAAGAAAATGACAGACTTAATCGAAAAAGAAGCTTTCGAGGAAGAAAGGAAATTAATCAAAAAATACATGAAAAAGAACGAAGATAGTTTATTGGCGGAAAAATTCGCGCATGACGAACTATTGGTTGAATTGAAGGAAAAAGTGATGAAAATGTGTTTTCGTAGTGTGATGAAACATCAACAAGCACGTGAGAGATCGTTCTTTCAGGAAGAATTTGAATTGATGCAAAATCAAGGATCTCGTATTACAAGGTTAGTAAGACTGAACTACGCCCTTTTTCTTTCGTAATAAGCTTTCCTCTCGTTATATTTAGATGGGAATATGTACTAGAGAAAGATGAGAATAAATTCTATTACGTCAATGTTGATACGTTGGAATTCAAACATCCAAAGACAGCAATTTGTGAATTTTGTGATGCATTTATAGTACAAAATGAACTCGCATGTGATCAATGTCAGCGCCATCGAAGTCCAAAGAATAAGCTTCTGTATCGCCCTTTGGGATACAAAGATATTACCTTAGAATAGAATCGATATGAATCAATTGTAAATATATGTACGAAGACGAGGAAGCATGGATTTACGAAATTTACGACATGAATAATATACGCGAAAATCAACTTCCTTTATTCCGAACCTAATTTCAAATATCGAAATGGTTTACGAAAAAGGAAGAAGAAGGCAGAAAAAGCGATGGGAAAGCTAAAACAGATAAAACAAATGATTTGTCAAACAAACACAAATGGTAAAAAAATGATGTTTTCTGTAGTTGGGAATCATACAGCAGAATTATGATGAGTTTACATTAACGAATTTAGATGGTGATTCTTCAGGTCCTGATTCACCTTCTAGTTCCTATATCCAAATGAGTTCAAGACGCATATGATCAATCATTGCGACAAAAAGAAATTGCTGTTGGAAATAACAAGAACTGCAATTTATCGAGCTTACGCGAATCTTTCCCGATACGGTTTCAAAATTTCATCAATTAAAGGCCACGAATATCTCTTGGCAACATCAAATACACTCTTACCTTCCTGCTGTAATATTAGAAAAACTGTTCACAAGTTAGAACGCTTTTTTCTCACCGCGTTCAGAAGTTCAATGTTAGCACCATGATTTAGCAGTGATCGTACAATATCTTCCCTTCCTACTTTTACTGCCTCCATCAAGCATGTGAATCCAAACTTTCAAACAAGCCAATCGAAACCTGTGAATCCAAAATCAAATAACTTACCTGATCTGTTGCATCTGGATTCGCACCAGCAGATAAAAGGATTAAAACATTCTCAAATGACAACGTGTGAATGGCACAGGAGAGTGGGGAGAAGTGAAACTGTCATCGAACAATACTAAAGATCCTTTGCGAAGCACTATAATTGGCGACTTACTTCAATAGAAGCATTAACATCAATTCCCAACTGAAGAGAAAATCTGATCATTTCAGGATTGCCTCCAAAAACAGCCTCATGAAGTAACGTGGTGGCACTATTCTCATCAAAGGTAAAGTTCGCTCCGTTTGCTACAAGATACGAGAGAATTGGTAAATTCCCGTTTTTAGCAGCTAATAATAAAGGGTGGTATGCTATGTCGAATGATTCTAAGTTTGCCCCACACATAACCAGATAGTGAACAAGGTCTTCTCGATGATTGAAACTGGCCAAACCTACAGGAGTTAAGCCATCCTAAAGGAAATTTCCTCATTGACACGAAGTTATCAGCCATTGGTCTTACCATATTACCAAAGTTGATATCGGCTCCATTCTCCACTAAAAACTTTACTATTTCTATCGGACGATCGTAACATGCATGCAAGAATAAACTGTTTCCATCCTAATAGGTTTCTCAGTTCTGTGCTCCACGTTGATGGTTCTTTTCTTACCTCAAAAACATGTTCAGTAGAGATAAGGGCCTGATTCGCAACAAAAAATGACATAAAATTATTGTAATCCCCTTGTATCAGAAGATCAAGTAACTCCTGATGCAACTCATCCATTTCCATTCCAATTTCAACAATCAACATCGCACTATTTACCTTCTCTCATTTAAGAAGAAATTCCATTGTCATAAGAGTGCAAGAAAGATATTGTCTAATTTGTTTTTCAAAAGATTTGTGTTCTGTTCTTCCACGTTCACGTGGTAAAGGGTGGAGTTTTTTGGGTCTTTGGTGCGCTGACAGCTGACAGGTTGGATTGACTTGTCGGATGAGATGTGTATGGCAAAATTAAAGAAAGAAAAATTGCACCTCCCACGAGTCAAAGCCAGAACTCGTGATTCAGTATTGAGATGGATATTGATGATATTCGTTCGCAACTACAATCCGAAAAGCCTACAATAAGAAAGAAAGGCAAGATTGCCCTCGAGGATGAAGTGATTAAAAGAAAAGTATCTCTTTCATCGTATGAAACCATGAATTTGATTTACGCCGTAATGAATTACGAAAAGCGGGAAATCGATGCATTATTATCAAAAGGAAAGCCAGTAACAGCAGATGCGAGTCAGCTTTTCAAGCAAGTTATCAAGCACTGCCTTCGATACGGCCAATTTATATCTTCAAAGGTGATTGAGGTAATTGATTATAGTTTGGAAATCTTCTTCGATAAAGGTCTTCCTGGGCAAGTCAAACAAATTCATAAATCGAGTTTATGTGATATTATGGAAACAAAAATCGTTTACTCAATTCCTTTCGAATGTAAACTGAAGCAAACAGGCTGGAAGCGCTTATTTGTCTATCTCAAGCATATTATGGTTGACAAAAGAAGTGCTGCCGATCCAATGAATTTGAAGCTATTGAAAGCAATCTCTTCAAACCTTTATAATGACTTTCACTTCCAATCATTAACAAGCAAAGCCAGCCGCGTTGTTAGAGAGAAAAAGATGAGAGATAGCGAGGATGAAATGGAAGTTGATTCCGATGAAGATTTGGATACAAACTATATTCCTAGTAAAAAAATTTTAAAGCCATTGTTTGGCTGGTTTCGACAGCTATTTGCTTTTGCCGATGACAATGACGAAAATAGTCTCATGATTATTTCCTCTCTTTATGAATGTTTGGCTGCGATAGTTCAATTTCATTCTTTGAATATTATGAATTTACTTATCGATGAATTAAATCTACATTATTTTCGATATTTGCTGAAACACATTTGTGCGGTTCAATACCTCCAAGAAAAGTATTCGGAACCTCTGCTAATGTTTGTTTATGTGTTGACAGATAAACTTTTGCATTTCTCGACAAACAAGTTGCTTTTCGTTTCAATTCTTGGTCTTCCAGATTTTTATCCTTTATTAACAAACTTATACGAAGGCTTGATAAGTGATGAGTATTTAATCTCAATTCTGACTGGATGTCGAAAGAAGCAAAACCGAAAAATTTCAGGTTCAACAGTATCTTCCACTTCCTCAACGACATTCATAAATGTCATTGAAGACTACCCACTTGGGAAACTGGCTTATTCTGTAATTGTAAATGTTCTTCGATTTTATAATAACCTCTGGAATCGATTTAGTGTGAAGCATGACTTCCTTTCCTTCGGTGAGATTTCTGGTTCGGACAAGAACATGTGCCAGCAAGAGGAAGATGAAAATGTTTCTCGCAGATGGAAACGATCGAGAAATGAAAAATCTTTATTCGAAGGATTTTATCGTGTTTTTGAAAGGATTCAAAGTATTACGCTTCTGTCGAATACCTTGCATGAAACCGACTCAGAGAATAAAATTTCTATCACGAACAAACGGTTCTTCAATAATCCTGTTAAAAAGATGAATGATCGATTACTAACCAATGATATTGTCTTGTTAGAAAGTTTGTTGTGGGTTGTGATTAAAGGTACTTCTCAGGAACGGATTGAAGACTTTCTTGCCTCAAACGCACGCGAAAATAGTGAAGTTCATCTTATGACTTTAAATCAATGGACAACCATAATTCATCAACAATTTAAAAATATTTTGCAGTTTAAGGACGAGAAGCAAGTGATAGGGGTGTTTTTAGTCGCCCTTCGACAACTGTGGTCCCTCTCATCCAAACTAATCATTTCTTCGACTGGAATGGAGTTTGATGAAGTGCTTCTTTTAGAAACAAAGAATAATTACATTCAATTAGTAAACATTATGTCAGAGAATGAAAAAACTTTTTTCAAAGTTCTGAACGGGCGGATTGTTGGTCTAAGTTTGTTTCATTCACACCTATTCCACCTGCTGTCTGTGCTTCTATCTCATCCCCTGAGTGATGGAGCAAGTCAATTCTCCTTTACGTTATCTAAATGGTTGATCTTTCAAACGAGACAGTTTATCCAAAATACCACGTCGGATAATGGTAATGATGGGGATGTGATAGAAGACGAAGAAATTCTGATTGAACCAAATGAAAAGTTTATGAAATCTACGGCAGCAATCTGTTGTCCGTACTATTTGCGAACACTCCAATTATTAGGTCGTTATCAAAACAGTGATCTGCCCCCACAAACTATTTCCGGATTATTCCGACAAAGAAAATGGTTTTATTTACAAGCTTGGTTCACATCTGTATTTGCTAATCCTTCCTTTAATTATAGCTTTCAGACGTCTTTCGTGCAGCATCACGAAATGGAGGTCATTTACGCTCTGCAAAGATTAATTATTGATATTTTTCAAGACGAGACCACTGGATATTCAAATGATGTTGAATATAAGGAACAAGTTGAAATCCCAATCCATTGGGAGACCGCTAAAGATCTCGTTATGCTGTATCCAAACAAATTGTCTTATTCTAACCATTTTTCTGCTATCTCTGTATCAGGAAGTTTTGAAGAGAATCGAGAGTTCAGGGAATTTTTAGATGAATGCTTTTTTGTGTGGAAAGGGAAAATCGCGGACTTAATCAAAAGTAGTGTGCCGAGCTCTGAAATAATTCAAGGTTTATTAAAAATCGGCCTTTACCTAACCTGTTCTTTCAAATGTTACGGTGATCTTACGCGAACATCATGTGGTGAAATCGGAGATATCATCGAAAACATGCTAGATTGTATTCTCGTCAATTTTCAGTTACTGAATGTGATCGATATCTTACATCTGATACGCAATATTAATTTCCAACAGTTTGAAACTAATACGATAAAGTCAAGTGAAAATTTTCGAGAATTACTGATGAAAATACTATTATCTGTGAAGTCAAAAATTTCGAAATCGCGACCTTCAATAAACGGAAGTAGTCAGATTAGCTGTACCGATGCTGATGATTTTATGGACGAGATTAAAGACACAGGCAGTTTACCTACCTCAATCAAGTCGATAAGAAATGAATCGACACAAGAAGTCTTGAAATCTGGCAACTCTAACACACCTGTCGTCCAATTGCCTGAGTTATTGGAATTCCTATTGGAAATATACCGATTGCAGCTCTCGTTTACACCAATCGACCTGCAAAAGACTGTAGTTGGCAAGCTTGTTGATTTTTTTCAACAATTTTTGATTTTTTTAGTTCAAGAATATCAAGAAAGTTCCGCAGAATTAGTTTTATCTTTTGCAGAAAGAATTTCGCAAGCTTCATTCCCCTTCAATGATCTGCTTCTGTATGAGATTATAATTCTTTTTCCTTGGAACAAAATCCATTACGAGTGGGCTCATCTGGCCTATCTAAAGGTCTTTCATGTCTTCTTCAATTTAGTGAGCTCCCCGAATTTTTGGAGAAATCGGAATAAAAATCAATTAGACATAAAAAATGATCCAATGCTTCAGTTTATTTTGGAGAAACTCTTTCCTGGTGAAGGTGCTGTTGAAGAGAAAATGCTTCATCAAATTTGGAATGTTAGATTTTATCAAATGAAAATAATATTGGAGCTGATGAAATATGTGGAAAGCATCAACACAATCAAGGCTGAGGTGACAACAGTCTTCCTTTCTGCGATTGTCGATGTTGATATAAATGTGCGAATGATCGCAGCAGAACACGTGAACCTTCTTTTCCGACATTTCAAAAATCCTTTGAAGGTTTATCAAAGCATCCATGAAAAGTTATGCGAGACCTTCCAAAGTTCAGTTGAAATTAAAGATTCTGATCCACTTGAGGCAGTTGTCCTATTTACATTGTATGTCACTACTGTGGCGGCTGGAACACAAGATCTTGTCAACAAGACACTTTCTGATTTAATTCAATTTGTACAGCCTTTGCAGGATACCGTGGTCGAAAGTAGTAGACCTGTTTATAGAGATCTAACATTGCACTCATTCAGTGCAATGGCCTTTCGACTAGGTTATTCAATAAGGCCACAATTTATCCTAGAGTATCTGGATTGCCTACTAGGGATTTGGCTTCAAAATTTCAAGGACTCGACTGTAACATTAGCCGAAATTCTGCTTAAAGATTTCCCTTATGAGCTCCTCTTTCAAGAATTCCATTATTTTACTTGGGACAAAAGAGAATCACTCTTCCATTGTTTTCTCGTAGACTTTGGTCAGTTTTTGATGCCTTCAATTATCCGAATATCTGTTCCTCGTGCTCGTTGGGCCATGCTCACCGCGTTTTCAAAAGGTTTGTACGGAGGAGAAGGGGATAGTGAAATCATGAAATCCCTTCAATCGAATTATATTCCTTGTAAGGTGTATCACATTCAACTTTTAGTAAAATGTGATTTATTAAAGAAAACGTCAAGTGGAACGAGTTCCCAACAAAATCTAATTGATCAAAATACAAAATGCAAAGAAATCGCTGATTTTCTAAGTAGATTATTTCCGAATAAAGAAGCAAATAATCAAATGAAGAAAGATATCACAGGGTATTTTAATCAACTCATTTGGCTACTCACAACCTTTTCGTCTGAAGGTCTAGGAAATGAAGCAGCAGCTTCAACTGAATCCCTTGACGTCCGTCAAAATAGCATTCTGCTTGTTAAAGGTTTTATTTTCGGTTTTCTCTCTACATTACAGCGGGATCTTAATTTACTGAATTTAAACCAATTACTTGGTATGGTTAATCATTTAGATATTTTTGGACTTATTTTCTATCGACTGCAATCGACTGTTACAGTCTCCTCTTATAGAAATGTTCTTTTGTTTCTCCTCATACTTCTTGAAAATTCTGAATTTATTGCGAACAAAAGAATGGTTTTGGTTGAAATGCAAAGAGTATTTTTGCACATCGTTCTTAATCCACCAAAGCATACTCAATTCATTGGAGAAGAAACAATTGAAGTGGAATATTTGCCGATCATGATTGACTGTTATTACATAATGTTGCAAAAAATGAAAGAAGCGAACTCTTTATTAAATATCTCTATTAGGTATTTGTGGGTCAAAGACTTTATGTTCGGGGTGTTTTTCATGTATTGGATACTTAGTGATAGCTCTGTAAAGTCGACTGATGGAGAACGAGGAATTCCTTTAAGTTATCATTTACTAAACTGGAGTAAAGAGATGCCGTGGAAAGTATCAAGTCTATTAATTCAAAGAATAAAAGACCTTTTGACTCAAGTCATAGAGTTTTGTCAACAAGAGGTCAAATCTGCATCGTGTGCAAATCAACGACAATTATGCTCCCTTTTACCTGTGATTATTGTCTCTCTGACAGTCAAGAATCCTCTGACAGTAAAGACGAATGAAGAGGATTTACTGTTATCGTGTTGTAACTCTTTAAAGGAAACCATTGACGACATTTTGGGTGGCATGGATCTATGGCAGAGTTTGTTACTCTTATTGGTTCGATTAGAAGAGTTAATTGATGCGGAATTTATCATTCCCAATGACGAAATATCTTCTCGCAAGCAGCACTCCATTCATGTCATCGATGAGAATCTTGTGTCCAATTTGCTATGTGTATGTCAGTATCTTCAAAGACTTAAGAAGACAATATCTTTCTTCCGATTCTCGTTCTTCAGTCAACTTTCCACGATAATTATCCATAATGTGAATAAAATCAAGAGCTTTCTCTACTCCTTGCAAAGTCAAGTTAAGTCCGCACCCTTAGTAAGTTTCGCGCAAACTGCTCTTGTTGCTTATCGACCAATGAACAATGTTATTCCCTCGACAAGTTTTGATCCTCTTTTGCTTCAACGACAAATCATAGTCTATTCATATAGGCTCATGAATAATAGTACGACTTCCACATATTCGATCGTAAGTTTGTCTCTCACTAATTTAGCAATTCAAGGCTACTTTATTGATGATCATAGTAGTAATCCGAGCCAAATAGGAAGCAGTAGTAGCGGAAGCAGTCAGTTTACTTCAGTTTACCAGAGCTCCACAGATCTCAGTGGTTCATTGTCACAATCAGATCCAAATCTATCCTCTTTTAATTCTTCGATTATGGGGGCAGTGTCCAGCATTTACGAATCAATAATTTCACAGTTTCGATTATCTTCGAACTATCACGCTTCAAACAACATCCTAAGCAAACATATTCAGTTAGACCAAGAGTTACTGTACAATTTATGTGAAGGAGACTATGACTTATGTCAGAGTATGTTCTCTGACCCGGCAGCTTTTGTGTGGAGTGAGAAATTATGGAATTGTAACTATTTCATCCTGTATTCCGCATCCTCAGGACAATCATTCCCCTTTAAGCGCCACAGACTTTATTCAAATTGGATTCGAAGGTTAAGTTTTTGTATTGTACAAGACTTTTTGGTTCGAGTGAAGAATGTTTCGAATAATTCGACAACGAAAGGGAAAAGTGGAAAATCCACAAAGGTTGCTTCTTCAAATACCAAGCTAATATTCCTTCTTTCTTGCGGTTTTCCCTTAAGCTTGCTGTCGGTGGAGATTAGTGAACTGTTTCTTCTTCTTGTATTTAACGAATCTATCGATGTTTTTGGAGCACAATCATCCTATGTTGCCACACTGTTCGATCATATTAATCGGTTTTTGGTCAGGGGTAAGGTGATTTCTGGATCTCCTATCTTCTTAGAGTGTTACCAGCTAGTTGGCCATATTTTCAATCTTCTCTTGCAAAAAACCATCAATATTCAACCATTGGGCATCAACGAAATTGGAGAGTATCAACAGCAATCAAGCTCCTCTACTCGAAGTAAAGTTAGCAAAGAGCTCTTGTACCGAAAATTTGCCGCTCAGTATCATAACAATATCAATTTACTCGATGTGATTGAAGTCCTGTATGAAAGTAATTTGCTCTCGTCGGCTCTCTTGTTGTCTGAATTAGTCGCAGAGAGTTTAGCAGTGAAAGGATTACAGGATTTGAAAAATAAAATATATGAGTTGAGTCTCGTCATTAAAGCATCTTCTTCTACTAATGTCTTGGGACTAAGGCGTGAGATGACGCTCCGAGATGGAGATGATGAAGATAATTTGCTCCCCGCAGATCAATTAAAGGAGAAGTATCAGTCATATGTCCGACTTCAAAAGATCTTTAGTCTTTTATATCGTAAAACCAATGATGTTGACGCGGTTGAGGCAATCAACCGATCTTCTGATCTTCAAATGCAAGGCATTTGTTACCAAAGAAAAGAGCAATACTTCGAAGCTTTAACAACTTTTGAGTCGCTTTTACAGGCTCCATCTCTCGACGAAAATGAAAAATCTTCTCATGATGAACTGTTTCGTCGTGACGATATTTATTCCGCAATTGCTGACTCTTTGAGCGGTTTAGGTGCAAGTCAAACCCGAGCATTTTATATGGAAACCCTAAAGAAAGAAATTCACTCATCAAATCAGGAAGCAGAATATCATCTTCAAAAATGGAGTTTGCGTGATAGTTCGCAGATTGTTTATGTTCCATTCACGAAGAAGATGGTCGATGGCAAGAAAGATAACTCAGCAATCATAACATTACTTTCTTTAGTAAGAACGTACGACAAGTTTTCGTATTCTATATCGAAACTGCTAAAATTAGAAAACAGTGATGCAGTAAACAATGAGATTTTAGGCCTGTATGACACGTATACGATTTGGAGAATCAAAAATCTTGACCCTTCGGCCGTCTTTTCAACATTGAATCTACCAGAAGCAGCTCCGAAGATCGAATCACGCAAATCTTTGGGAAATTTCTCAACTGGTAAGATTTTGCAAGATTTGTTATCTCGAGGGAGCAAAGTTTCTGACTATCAGAAGAACTTGAATCTGATATATTCTTTGCTTTGTAATCATTCACTTACCAGTCTTGATGGACTTCTAGCAATAAATCGAGTCGACGATGACATTAGAAATTCAATAGCTATTCATTCCCTCTCACCCGCCTTTTATCGGTGCTGGAATCAAATTCAAAGAAATGTGTCGATTCCCAACGAACAAGGAGACCATTCTCTTCAACGAAGTAATGGTTGGAACGTCTCAGAACAAGATGTATTGGTGCCTATGACGCAGTTGCAAGAGTGCAAGCTACTATGGAAGAAAGGGTTAAGCGAAGCAGCGTTAGATCGATTGATGAACGTGATTCTCCCTATATTTTCTGATATTAAGGAAAGGAGTAAGTCTGTATTCTCCAAATCAACCTTCAGAACATCGGCAACTGCTTTGCAACAATCTTTAATGCCAGTAGTTATGGACTGCTTATCAGAGGCGTTACGCTTAGCTGGATTGTGGAACAGTCGAAAAGGGTCCAAGGCTTCCCAAGAAATCATCCAAGACTATCTTCAACCTGCAATAGAGCACGCATTTTCTTTAGATCACAAACTTCAGTCTTACCTAAGTCTCGCTAATTTTACCGCGACGTTATTCATGAATATTCAGACTCGAATTCAGTCAATTGAATGGATTCAGTCAGAAAGAGTATTTCGTGACCGTGAGGAGGAACTCAAGCTCTGTTTGGAACTGCAGCAAGAATTACAAAGGCAGCAACAGCCACTTAATCAAACGAGCACTGATAAAAATGCACTTGCTCTACAGGTTCAAGAAAATCGAAACTTACTTCGCCATATTGTAATGTTAAAGAAGGAAATCGATATGGACAAGAAAGAACGAAATCAATTGGTACAATCTTACAATCAATACCTTCTCTTGGCAATTGAAAATTATTTGAAATTACTTTATCTTTCAGCTGATCAAGATATTGATGTCGTATTTCAGTTTATTAATCTTTGGTTCAAGAACAATTTACCTTCATCAAATTCATCGTCATCAGAAACTGCTTCCTCCATTAGTTCAATTACTGTGAATTTGTTGAAGCTAAATGAATTAATTTTGCAATACCTTCAACAACAAAAGATATTAAGTTATAAATTCATTCCTTTACATTACCAAATTTTTTCACGCTTGGGACAGTCTTTCTCAGATTCTAATATTACTGCAGCTGGACGGTCAAGCAGTGATGAAACAGGATTTCAGTTTCTTCTCCAACAATTTATGCAATTACTCTGCCATGAACATCCTTATCACGTAATTCCTCAACTGTTTGCATTAATTCATGAGCAAACCGTTGATTCTGTAACATTCAAATCTAATAATCAATCCAGTCGAAGTGAATTAGCGGCAGCGATGTTACAGCGCTTGTTAAAGCCATCGACGTCTTCCACTTCGCAGTATGTGGCATTAATCAAAAACATGAACTGTCTTTTAGAAGGATATCACGAGCTTGCGAAAACTTCAACTGAAATTATACAAAATGCTGGAAGAACAAAAAACATTAAATTCAAAGAAATTCAACCACGTGGCAAGAGATTTAATGAAATTATGTCACAATTTGTATCTCCTGACAATAGTTCATCCTCAAGTAGTACAAGTATGATTCCTGCTATTATAACACTTTCCATACCTGTGAACAAATGGAAAAAATATGATGTTACCAGCAGCATAGATCCAAATCATAATTTAATTCGAATGAAAGAAATTATTCCAGTATTTCATATTACTGAGAATGGTATTTCTCGACCAAAGATTGTTTCATGCCTTGGTGAAAATGGAATTATCTATAAACAATTAGTGAAAGGTGGGGATGATATGAGGCAAGATGCTGTCATGGAACAAGTATTTGAAAATATAAATTTAACTTTCCAACGAAATTATGAAACGAATTCAAGAAACTTATTAATTCGTACTTATAAAGTGATCCCTCTAACACCACAAACTGGAATTTTGCAATGGGTAGAAAATACTTTACCCTTTGGTGCAATCTTATGTGATCGAGCTAATGGTTTACATACAAGATATCAAAAGACTGTGAATCAAGATTATTCCCATAAAGAATGTCGTGAAATTTTACAAAAATGTCAAGATATTCAAGAAAAAGAAAGAAAATTCTTTGATATTATGCAACATTTTCATCCAATGTTTCGATACTTCTTTATTGAAAAATTTTCATCACATCCAATGGAATGGATGCAAAAACGATTAAATTACATTAAATCTGTTGCTAGTAATTCAATGACTGGTTATATTTTAGGAATTGGTGATCGGCATGCTCATAATATTCTTGTTGATCAAATTACAGGAGAATGTGTTCATATAGATTTTGGTATTGTCTTTGATCAAGGGAAAGGATTAGGTAAGTCAATTGTTTTGCTTCTTATGATCTTCGTCGAAACTCAAGTCTTCTATTTCCTTTATTACAGGGACACCGGAAACTGTGCCTTTCCGTCTTACTCGAGATATCGTTGATGGAATGGGTATTAATGGCGTTGAAGGAACTTTTCGGCGTTGTTGTGAAGAAGTTTTAAAGGTGTTACGTGAGAATAGTCTGAATCTCCTCACAATTCTTGAAGTTGTAATCTACGATCCTTTATATAAATGGAGTTTATCGCCGCTCAAGGCACGTAACAAGCAACTCATGCCTAATGATAACCAGAATCAGACAAGTGAAATTCCTGGGAATCGTGGTCCTGATGTTGATCAACATGTTCCTGATTTCCATGATAACATTCTCCAAAGGAAGCGAAACCTTCGAAGCAAAGAGAAGGCGAATCTCCAAGCTCCATTAGGGATAGAAGCTTTCGGAGGGGGTGGTGCTGATGGTGGCAAACAAGCACCCGGGAACTTCGGAAAAGATGCTGCTGAAAGAACATTAATGAAAATTAGAAATAAATTGCGAGGTTATGAAGATTTATCGTACGACACTTTAACTGTCGAAGGGCATGTTGATATGTTAATAAATGAAGCGAAGGATCCTTTAAACCTTTGTCGCATATTTCCTGGTTGGGCCCCATGGCTTTAATTGGATACATAAGGGACTTATTGTCCTATTCCTCTCTGTCTTTGTTCTTTATTCATATTTTCCCTGACATATTTCCCTCTTTATGTAATAAAATAAAACTCACAAGGCCTCATCTTTTCTTCGACTTGACAATCGATTTGTCAGTTTCTTCGAAAGATACATCTCGGAAAGAGGAATAGTGCTTGAAGGTCTATTCTTTAATCTTGTTTTCATTTGTTATTCTCTTTTGAGAGAAGAAAAATCACCAAGTAAAAATAAGAGAGAAATGAAACATTGAAAATTTACAAGAATCTGATGTCACAAAATATATGATTAAATGATGTATCTTCGAAGATCTGTAGCGACTAGAAGCTCTTCTACTCGCTGTCTTACATACTCGGCTGTCACTTCTATTTTCTTCCCAGGAGTCTCAGGAGCTTCAAAAGAGATGTTCTCCACCACTCTCTCTAAGATAGTATGAAGTCTACGAGCTCCGATGTTCTCGACTGTCTTGTTGGTCTGTGGGATATCAAAGGAGAAGAAAAGACATAGGACATAAGTGCAAGTAGCGTAAAGGAACTCTCTCACTTACCAAATAAGCCACTTTCGCGATCTCTCGAATCGCATCATCTCTAAATACTAACTCTACGTTCTCTGCCTTCAGCAACTCCACCTGCTGACGCAGAAGATTTGTCACAGGCTCTGTCAAGATGCGATAGAAATCATTCTCTGTCAGAGCCTTCAACGACACTCGGATAGGGAGACGGCCTTGCAACTCCGCCAACAGGTCAGACGGCTTCGAGGAATGGAAGGCGCCAGATGCTATGAACAATATGAAATCTGTGTTGACATTGCCGTGTTTAGTGCTGATGGTCGTTCCTTCGATGAGAGGCAAGAGATCCCTTTGCACACCTTCAGAAGATGCATCCTTTCCAGAGTTTCCAGGTCCACCGACAATCTTATCGATTTCATCAATGAACACAATTCCATTCTGTTCGACTGCTGTGATAGCTTCTTTCACGTTATCAGTGTCTTCCTCTTCAAGCTTCTCGTTCTCTAATTGTGTGTATATCTCCTTAATCTCTTTAATTGTCATCTTTTCATTGTAATTCTTCTTTGTAATCTTTTTTGAAGTTGAAAATCCAGTTCCACTCAGTTCAAAGACAATGGTATCAGGTCTTTCATTTTCCAAGCTAACGTCGATCCTTCTATCATCTAAAAGTCCCTGTCTCAACATTTTTCTATAATTCTCTTCTTGTTCCGGATAAGCAAAATCAGCTAGTAAACTTCTCAAGAGACGATCTTCGACGATTCGATCAATCCGACTTCGTGATTGCTTGAAAGAGGTTTAATAGCCACCACTGAATGTGCAAGGAGACACTCACCTCTAATTTCCTCTTCTTTGTAATTATGATACTCACTTCTACCAAGTCTTTGATAATGGAATCAACATCTTTACCATGAAAACCAACTTCTGTGAACTTTGTTGCCTCTACCTTGATAAATGGAGCTTGAGACAACTTCGCGATTCTTCGAGCGATCTCTGTCTATTATCAACCTTACCATCAAATTTTATATCATGACTCTCTTTCCTTTCTCTTACCTTCCCACACCCTGTCGGTCCGATCATCAAGATGTTCTTCGGCATCACTTCATTCCGTAGTTCATCGCCCAGTTGATGCCTTCTCCACCTGTTCCTCAGAGCGATCGCCACGGCTCTCTTTGCTTCATCCTGGCCAATAATGAAGTTATTGAGTCTATCAACAACTTCTTTAGGTTTCAAAGCTGTTGTTAGACTGCTTGGGGACTACATAAGGAGTTCAGAGGTGGTATATTCCCCTCATTTCTTTGAGATCTCACCTCAACTTCTTCTCCTTGTAACAAAGATGATAAAATTACACTATTACTAAAATAAGACTGCACAATCAACGAAGAAGGAGGACGAGAATGACGAAATAGAAAGGATCGAAGTTTCATCATTTTTCTGTGTGAAGAATATCGGTATTTTATTGGTAACTGTCGGTAAACATGACACTTTTGGTTATAACAGAACGAATGATGACGAGTTTGAAGATTGCAATCTTTCTCGTGTTACTTCCCTTATTTCCTGCTTTTCAATCTTATTTGAATGTGAGAAATGTTCAATGTCTTCATCATGGAAAAGATTTTCGAAGTGGCACATTACTTTACTCTACCCCGGATCTCAATGATGTGCAAACACTATTGTCTAATGACATCGATCCCTGGCTATGTTTGGCGCAATTCGATATTGTTAAGTATGCTGTATCTGGTGGATTTGCCGGAGGATGCCGTGCCATAAGTCGGTTGTTTACCTATCCTTTTGATACAATTAAAACTCTAGAGCAGGCCGACTCCAATCTTAGACCTGCAGAGGTCGACTATTTTCGTGGAGTCGTTGTGTCAGTATCTTCTGCTATCCCAGCAAATGCAGTATTTTTTGTCATATATTACTACCTTGATCAACTTTGGACGTGTTTATCCTCACATTCTGCTCACCACAATGATCCTAATTTGATTTTAAAACTCGTCATATCTTTGGTAGCAACTGTGCCACAGAACTTTATCAAAGTTCCGTCAGAATTAATCAAACAACAAGCTCAAATTCATCCTGATCGAACTGTTTTGACTGTTATCCGTGATATCTACCAAGGAGGAAGTGACGAGAAAGAGAAAGAGAAAGATCTGAGAAACTTTTTCATTGGAAGTAACGCACAACTATTACGAGAGTTGCCTTATAATGCTTTTCAAATGACTTTTTTTGAATTCTTTAAGGAGAAATATCAAATTTTCTCTGTACAAAATGGTTGGATTGCTTTACAAGATTATCGTTTGGTCTCGTCGATCCTTGGGTTAATCGCCTGCACCTTAGCTGCCTTATTGACCCAACCAGCTGATGTAATTAAGACAAAACTCATGACAAATCTTCCGTCAAAACAGATCAAAGAGTCTTCTAAGAAGGAAAGTAGATTCTTGAAGGAAGTGATTCAAGTTTACAATGAAGAGGGAATTCCCGGCTTCTTCGCTGGCCTGTTACCTCGATTAGCAATTGTGAGTATTGGGGGGATGATTTATTTTCTTGCTGCCGCAGTAGTAGAAAAAGAATTACCATAGAGTCTCCGTATTATTATTAAGAGTTTAGATTATGTATCTTCGAAGATCTGTAGCGACTAGAAGCTCTTCTACTCGCTGTCTTACATACTCGGCTGTCACTTCTATTTTCTTCCCAGGAGTCTCAGGAGCTTCAAAAGAGATGTTCTCCACCACTCTCTCTAAGATAGTATGAAGTCTACGAGCTCCGATGTTCTCGACTGTCTTGTTGGTCTGTGGGATATCAAAGGAGAAGAAAAGACATAGGACATAAGTGCAAGTAGCGTAAAGGAACTCTCTCACTTACCAAATAAGCCACTTTCGCGATCTCTCGAATCGCATCATCTCTAAATACTAACTCTACGTTCTCTGCCTTCAGCAACTCCACCTGCTGACGCAGAAGATTTGTCACAGGCTCTGTCAAGATGCGATAGAAATCATTCTCTGTCAGAGCCTTCAACGACACTCGGATAGGGAGACGGCCTTGCAACTCCGCCAACAGGTCAGACGGCTTCGAGGAATGGAAGGCGCCAGATGCTATGAACAATATGAAATCTGTGTTGACATTGCCGTGTTTAGTGCTGATGGTCGTTCCTTCGATGAGAGGCAAGAGATCCCTTTGTACCCCTTCAGAAGATGCATCGGCGCCGCGATGATCGCCGGTGCTGATAATTTTGTCGATTTCGTCAATGAACACGATACCATTCTGTTCGACTGCTGTGATAGCTTCTTTAACCACTTCATGTTCCTCCAGAAGTTTGTCGATCTCTTGCTTTTCGATTAAGGGTCTGGCTTCTGAGACTTTCACTCTTCTTTTCTCAACTCTTCCATTTCGGTCAAAAATTTGAAGTTTACCTTCCAGGAAAGATTCCAAGCCAGCCATGTCTGATAAACCAGCTTTCTTCCCTGGCTTCATAGGAACCTCAACTTCAACATCGATGTGTAAATCTTCCAGGTCTCCGTTTCGTAAAGCAGTGCGCAAATGATCGCTGTCTCTTTTCTGGGCATCTCCCGCGATAGCTGTGATGAGTTGGTCTTCAATTTTCGTCTGTACTTCTGATCGTAATTCCTAGACAAAAACTAAAGAATGGAAAGGTAGCGAGAAGCAGGACTTACATCCTTCAACCTTTTCTTAGTCATGTTTATACTGGTCTCAACGAGATCTTTGATAATGGAATCAACATCTTTACCATGAAAACCAACTTCTGTGAACTTTGTTGCCTCTACCTTGATAAATGGAGCTTGAGACAACTTCGCGATTCTTCGAGCGATCTCTGTCTATTATCAACCTTACCATCAAATTTTATATCATGACTCTCTTTCCTTTCTCTTACCTTCCCACACCCTGTCGGTCCGATCATCAAGATGTTCTTCGGCATCACTTCATTCCGTAGTTCATCGCCCAGTTGATGCCTTCTCCACCTGTTCCTCAGAGCGATCGCCACGGCTCTCTTTGCTTCATCCTGGCCAATAATGAAGTTATTGAGTCTATCAACAACTTCTTTAGGTTTCAAAGCTGTTGTTAGGCTCAGAAAGGGTTTCCCCTTCACATCCTGGAAAAATTTGGTTCAGTTCAATTGGAAAACGTACTTTGCAACTTACTTCATCCTCTTTATGAAGTGGTAATTCCGGTTGAGCAGCTGAAGCAGTCTGAAATCCTTTTACTCTATAACTTCCACGTACGGCAAACGTCGACTTCAAAAGAGTTGGCCTTAAATTACCCAATAAACTCCTCATTGATGGTTCGTTTCTCAATGTATCGATCACAAACAAGTTTTTCTTTTGTATCGAAAGAAAGTTTCGCGCCTTATAACAGCCGCACACGTTGCAACGATTACATCAGGAACAACAATCTTCATCGAACTTATCTGCAATAACACTGCAATAGCCTGCGAAAAATGAGTGAAACAAATGCAACTTCGAAGAAGTATAAGAATAAAAAGGTTGAGGAAACTCCCTTGTCAAAGGAAAAGAGTTTTCGGAAGCAACCTAAAACCTACAGCTCTGAAGATTCAGCTGTAGTAAAGGCGCTTCGAGCACTTTATAAAGAGAAACTCCTTCCCATTGAGAAGCAATACTTGTTTCCTAAATTTAATATGCCAGAAATACTGGATTCTGAGATAGCATCAAAACCAAACGTGTTGCTGGTTGGCCAGTACTCCACAGGGAAAACTACTTTTATTCGTCATCTGATTGGAATGGACTACCCAGAAATGCATATTGGCCCTGAACCGACCACTGACCGCTTCATTGCAGTAGTTTATGGAGATGAGGCGAAGACCATCAAGGGAAATGCGTTGACAAGCGTCAATGAGCTTCCTTTCTCCGGTCTTAGTACCTTCGGCTCAATATTTCTGAATAAGTTTAATGCTGCAGTTGTGCCTTCGCCTATTTTGAAAGACATAAACATTATCGATACTCCCGGTGTGTTGAGTGGGGAGAAACAGCGCACGGCTCGAGGTTATGATTTCGCCAAAGTCTCAAGATGGTTTGCTGAAAGATCAGATTTAATCCTCCTTCTCTTCGATTGCTCCAAATTAGATATATCAGATGAATTCAAGTCAGTTATTGAGGAGTTACAGCCGCACGAGGATAAAATCCACTGCGTTCTGAACAAGGCCGATCAGCTTGATCAAGTCTCACTTATGAGAGTTTATGGTGCTTTGTTGTGGTCGATGGGGAGAATATTCAAAGGAGCAGAGGTTTCAAGGATCTATGTTGGTAGCTTTCATGATGATCCTTTATTGCGAGAGGAGCATCGCCCTCTCTTTGAGAAGGATAAAGCAATTCTATTATCTCATCTTGCTCAGCTGCCAAAGGCTTGTTGTTTGCGTAAGATCAATGAAATGGTGAAGAGAGTTCGCTTAGCAGTGGTCCATGTTTGTTTAATTGGTTATTTGAAGTCTAAGCTGCCATGGCTTTGGGGGAAGGAGGCGAAGCAAGTCTATCTCATTGAACATCTTAGTGAGGTGTTTGAGGAAGTGCGTCGTCGCTATCAGCTTGCCGAAGGAGATTTTCCAAAACTTGAGGAGTACCGCGCCGCGTTGCAACTCTCTGATTTCTCAACTTTCCCATCAACTGACCGTAAAATATTACATCAACTGCAAGATATTCTTATCGAAGATATCCCCAAGCTGACATCTTTAGTTGCGCGAATCGAAGATACTGGGCCAGGCAACGTAACTGGTGATAGCAATGGAGATGAAAGTGGTAACGAAAATGAAGACGGAAGTAATAATGCCATTAAATCTCCGTCTAGAGTCCCAAAAATGTTTACGTATGACGAAAAGAAACATGACCAGGAATTTCAAAATCTGTTGATTTGGTTAGGAGTTAGTTTGGTACTGGTTTTGGTGATAGTTGTATCTATAGTGTCATCGTGGAGTGAAAACGATCGCTTGACTTACCAAAAAGCAGCAAAGGAAATGTTTGCTCGGTTAATACCAGCTCCTTTATTAGCTAAATAGAGATTGTAACTCGTACCTAATAACACAGATTCCTTTTTACCCAACTTTGGGTTTCATCAATCGAAGTTTTGATTTGAGTGGTTCTTTCATCTTTCCGCCAGAAGTTATCACTATGGCTTCTTTTATTGCCCCTACAAATAATGCCTTGCCGGCTTCGACTTCTCTTCCACCCACTTCCTTGCTGATTCGTGATAAAAACGCGATAACTTTGTTTCAAGGACCGAATGTTCTAGATAACGGACACCCAGAGTTATCTTTTTCAATGACCTCAGCTCTTTTCCCAGCTACAGCAGCTTTGCGAATGCCCCCTATTTACGATACGAGTGGCAATTTGTTATGTCTTGTCCCGGAGAGAGAACGACCTGCGGTTTATGAAACTTCTAGCTTTACCAAGCTCGTAGAATTTGATGTCACTGATGCCACCAGAGCAGAGTTTAGCAATCTTGGAAAGTATCTCGTTACTTGGTCAATGCCAACAAAGGGTGGAGAGTCTCCTACAGGTAATCTAAGGATCTGGAGTGTTGCATCGGGAGAGCTAGTTGCGCATTATTCGCAAAAGACCTTCAAACCTGATCTGATTCAGTGGGCAGTGGATGATACATTCTGCTTTCGGCAAGTTTCTAATGAAATCCATGTCTACGATGCTACTGCTTCTTTGGCTCCAAATGGAACGATTGCAAAGGTGTTGCACCAAGGCTTCACACAATTTAAAATAGCGAAGATCGAGAATGAGAATAAAGTGAACATCGCGGTGTTCAATCCTGAGGCTGGGGGAAAGCCTGCTCGAGTAACTCTCTTTGCTTTCCAAACAAACACAGCTACAGTAGAAGGTCCTTTAAACTCGCGCACCATCTTTGGTGCAACAGAGGCAAATCTTTTGTGGAATAAGACTGGCCTGACTCTACTCATTCACTCACAGTCAGACATCGATTCATCGAATAACTCCTATTATGGTGCTATGGGTTTATATCTTATGTCAAGTAAGAGTGATCTCTCTATGAAAGTGGAGCAGACAAAAGAGGGTCCGGTGCACGCTGTTCAGTGGTCTCCTGTAGGTGACAGGTAAACGATAAATAACTTCATATTCATGGTCATTTTGATTGTTCAAAAATCTTAGATTTGCGGTAGTAGCTGGGACGATGCCATGTCAAGGCACTTTGCACAACGAGAAGGGAGAACCTGTTTATCAATTTGGTGCTGCACATCGCAATATAGTGAGCTGGTCACCGCATGGTCGCTTCCTTTGTCTTGCAGGTTTCGGTAATCTTGCTGGTGAGATGGACTTTTATGATACTCTACGCTTGAAGAAAATTGGATCAAATATCAGTCATTGCGCCACGTCATTCGGCTGGAGTCCAGATTCTAGGTATTTCCTGACGGCTTCTCTGGCTCCTCGCATGAATGTCGATAATTGCTTTAAATTGTTCAAATATAATGGCATAGGTCCAATCTACCAGCAGGACTTTGAAAAAGCTTATGATGCGATATGGCGACCTGCTGCTTACGGTCTCTATCCTAATCGTCCACCAACACCTCCTCGTCGAGGAAGTGAGGGGGAGGTTGTTAATACTATAGCACCACAAAAAGCTTCCACCCCAGCGCCTACCCCCTATCGGCCCCCTCACTCCACTGGTGCTCTAGCAAACTTCATGAAGGATACATCAGCATCTGCTGCTCCAGTCGGTAAAGTAAAGAAGGATGAACCTGCTAAGTTCGTACCGACAATGCAAAAGCAGCGAGTTATTCCCGGTATGGCTCCTGTTCAAGCTAATCAACAGAAGAAAAAAACTCCAACACCAAATCCAGCTTCATCAGTACCTGCTAAATCTAACGCCACCCCTGCAGCCCCAACCAAATCTGCGGCTCCGGTTCCCTTAACCCCTGCGGTCAAGCCTTCTTCCACCCCAAGCTCAGCAGTAGAATCTGCAGAATCAAAGGAGAAACGAGCTAAAGCCATCCAAAAGAAACTAAAACAAATTCAAGAGATAAAAGAAAAACTAGCAACCGGGCAGCCTGTCGAGCCAGAACAGCTTAAGAAAATTGAGAGTGAATCGTCCCTACAAAGAGAGCTTGAATCGCTCCGATGAGGCAAGCACTGCATCTCACGGTCACTTGTTTTCTTGTTAATTGGAGAGTTAGTAAATTAGGAATCCTTAATACGTAAAAAGATTTAGATCAAATATTAGATTTTGTTACACTCAAGTTCAGGCCTAGATTGTGTTCTTTGTAATGAAACTAGCTGGTCTTCAAGGCAGTCAAGTCGTTTGAAGATTGGGGCTAACTTTCGATCTAGCATCTCTTCCATACCTTCAAAGATGCTTTTCTGCATTGAGAGGAGCAAGGATGCGACATTCTGATTGCTGTTAGATCCTCCAGATATGGGTGAAAGAGTTGACAGAGGAGCTGGTGGTTTCGAATCACTTTGAACCTTTTGTTGTAGTTGTGTTAGGTCTTGCTTCATTTTTTGCAAGTCCAAAAGCTTTTCAGTGATGAAATGAGGAGATAATGCCCCAGGGGTGAGGGATATTGCATCTACAGGCGATTTCGACGGTAGCGCGTCTAGAGATGGAATTTTCAAAACCTGCACAAATAGTCTCCAATGTAATATTTCGCAACGAACCCCGCCACCGCTTCCCCCATTAGGTTTAATTGAAAGAAATTTGAGGTGTAAGAAAGGCATTGGTTTAGAGGATGAAGAAGCGGAGGCAGGACCAGGGAAAGTGAATTCATGAGTGAAAAGCTTCCGAGCACTTTCACCTAAAGGAACAGGATTTCCTTTCATTGTTGTCAGATAGATCAGAGAGGATATGTTCTCCTCGCAGATAGTGGGGTGGGGTGAATGGTAAATCTCAATAAAACGAGCATTGGAGAGGCAAGAAAGCTCCAATAATTGACAAAAAGCAGACTCATTGGTCAAGGTTAGAAACAATGTACTCGAGAAGGTTGATGTTGATTGGGTGGGAATCTGAGTGATATTGAGTTCCTTGATAAGTAGTTCGAATTGCTTCTTTTGTTGTTGATGAGGTGTAGTAATATTGTCAGCATCAACCTCCTCAATTTTTCCATCCTTAACAACGAATTGCCATGATGAGGATAGGCTAATTGTGGGGTATTGATTGGACTCAAGTAAGAAAGGAAGTCGGAGGATGTTGGTCATGCTCAATCTTAATCCAATAGATTTCCTTTTAATTTACATTACAAGCTAATTGTCAACGAATGCGAGTAATCTGAAGATGGAAGAAGGAATCATTACTAACCATGTTTGGAAAGATGAGCATCTTTACAGGAAAGAAGATTTAGAAAGATTTCTCGAGAGATTTAACGATGAAACCTGTGTTATTGATGTCGCTGCAGATCTGATCAGACTTAGACGAAGTTTTCAAGTCTTGCAAAAATGGGGTGAGGATGATAGCATAAGGCAGAGGTATCTTGAAAACACTTTGGAAACACTTCTTTTAAGAAGATGGGATTGCAAAGTGTTGGAAGAAATAGTCGAAATCTTTCGAACTATCAAGAGCACTTTGAGACGAGAGCATATTGAATTATTTCTGGTGAGCTGAGTCAATACCGTCAGATGAAATAATGTCCATCATATTGAAATAGGATAAATCTTCCAAATGCTGTTCTTGTAGAAATAACTCTTGTTTGACATCCTTATTACAAACTTTCTCTGAGTTTGTTGACTGTAGGTAAGACCTCAAAACTTTCATTCCTCTCGCCAACCTTATTAGTAATGATCAACAGCATTTCTGATCCGAAAATAATTTTGCTCTTTCTTCAACTTTATGGTACTGCAATTAAAAAGAGCAAGACTGTCTCATTGGTGCCCATTCTTAGAAAGAAACCTCAATTGATGGAATCTATTTTAACCCTTCCTGAGACTTCTGATGGGAAAAAGTCAATCCACAGGAAAGATTTGAAGACATTTATTATTCACTACTTTATAAACCATTGTAGTGCATTGATTGAGATGAATCAGAGTTTCCATTATTGCGATGCTTCGATCATCATTTTATCGGAAACACTATTATCAGTTCATATTAAAATTTACAAATTTATTGAGCAAGCTTTTTCTTTAACATGGTTTGCTGATTGTCTTTTGTCCCAATTTCGTCCCACGCTCAATGCGAATTCTGACCAATCAAATTGTTGGTGGATGTTTAAACAATCGATTACCTCATTCCTCATCACCTTTCTTTATTCAAACCTTCTTCAAGAATCTTCTACATCTCCAGGAAATTTTGTTAGTATTATCATTGAAAAGCTTTGCGATCCTCTCTCCTCCCCAGTGACTCAACTATTTCGCACGCTGCTACAGTTGCTCTCACATGACATGCAACAAAATCAAGAAGGAAACTTTCTCCTTTCTAATTACTATCATTATTTCGGAGAAAGAACTGATTTTCGATTTGGTGTTTGGATTGGATGGATATTGTTTGAGTTAAGTCTTGGGGTTAACATGATTCCGAGAGGAGAGGATGATTCGAAGTTCGAATCTTCGGATTTCAGACGAATCAATCGAGCTGGATACGATATTATTCATTTAATTTTAGTCGATTGGTTTACTTTAAAATTACAGGATTCTGAGAGGTCTGTAATCCTTAAAAACCTTATAGCGAAGAACGAGAAAGATTCAAAGAGGGACGAAGCCAAATTAGAACTCTTTGCCCTCTTCTCCCAGCAAAAAGTAATCTATGAAATGCACTCTATGGTCACAAAAAGCACTATGGATGAAGGGGATTGCTCTAATCAAATTGAACTGATGTTGCAATTATATTTTCGCTCTACTGCAGAGTCAAATTCGAACGAACTTCTCCCACTTTTAATACAATCTTTTGAGAAATTCATTAAGTTCGAACAATCCTTAGACAAAGGAAAAAACGATCATCTTCAAGATTCGATAGGATATATTACAAGCAAGGTTGTAGCCTACTTGGAAATCGCGTTGATCGATTCTAAACTGTTTGGGAAGAACAACCAACAAACAATTACAAACTTTATTTCTAAATTTCTCCAATGGCGGTCAGAGCATCTTCAAAGTGATTCTCCACCTGGATCATCAGCCATGCTTGCATTTCAACACCTTTCTCCGTGGAAACCATTTATTCTTGCACAGAAATCAGAACTTGCTTTAACAACTACCTTTTCTCAATCCGTTCAAATAATCTTACTTTATCATGTTGTTCAGAGTACTTCTATAAATGCGAATGAATTATTTAAATGTCATGAGCATTTTTATCAATCACAAGATAGTGGAGAGAATTTTCTTCTTTCCCCCGAAATGGCTGTGCTTTCTGACTCAAATCCCCTTTTACACTTCAGCGTAGAACTTTATAAAATATTCTTCAATATTCTACCTTCCGAGAAAGGTAAGGAATAGAAATAGTTTTTCAAACATTTTTTAGAGCTCCTCCTGTCATACACTTCTATTTTAGATTCTTCAAGAGATTTTTCCCAGATATTGGATGAAATTGTAGCCTTTAAATCTTGTACAAATTCTTCCAAAGTTGCTTTTCTCGCTTACTATATGCTGCTGTTGAATCACGTGTCCTCCCTAGCGATGCTCGAATCTCTGTTTGATGAGAAAGTTCCAGATTTCACGCAAAGTACTTCCCTTACGATTGTTGTTACCCCATCTAAAGGTCTCCCATTTCTCTAGGTATTTATGATCCTTTCGTTTCTTTACAATCATTTCTTCCAATTTTATTGTTTATTTTGTTACATATGCCAAATGAAGGAAAGGAGTTTACTCATTTAAACGAAATGTTCTCTTACTATTCAACAAAACTTGAAGTCCATGAAACTCTGGAAGAAATCGATCATTTTTCAACGAACCCAACACAATCTCCTCATACCACTCAGCGAACATCTTCTCCAGCTCTTAAAAATAGTCCAATCAGAGTAAAAACCAGTCCAACAAAAATCTTCTCTCCACTGAATCTTCATTCGCCTCCAAAAATCGAGAAGTTTACTGATTCAGACAAACTAAAACACTCTATACAAGGAAGTAAGGAGTTCTTTAAGCGAAGGTACAACACATTTATTGAGAAGCCAGTTTTAAGTCCTTTAGTCTGTTCCCTCTCTTTTCTGAAGCTTTCACTGGACAGACTTCGAAGCCTTTTCGATCCTAACAATTCAAAATCAACCAGGAGCATTAAAGTTGCAGGTTATCTGCAAATACGAGATGCTGGGTTTGAAGTGGAACTCCTTTCATTATGTTTTCTTCTTTATCAATGTTCTTCAGGCTTCTACGAAATAAACACGAATCTTGCCCTCACTTACGAAAACCATCATCCCAATCCATTTACCTCTTTATCCCAAGCACTACTGTATAATTTATTTTATCGAACAAGTGACGCTTCTCAGCGTCAAGTTTCGATGAATTCGACTCGAACGAATGATAATTCATTTATTGAGGGCTTTATTCAGTTAATAAATGGTTCGTGGGAATTCTATAAGTTAACAGGTAGCATCACTATCCCTTTCAGCGTTCCCGCAGCGGCATCCAATAAGTGTGCTACTTATTTTCGTGAAGATAAGCTTGATCAAAAGAGTCCATTATTTCAGTATTTACACACAAAATCAAAAACGACTTTGAATCCCAACAACAGCAACCCTTTTAGTATTCCCAATCCTCGTATGACTCTGCAGTTAGATATGCAGCAGAAACTCGTTTCCGAACATCATCCAACTTTACTATTTCTTCCAAAAGCTTGTTCGGTAGTCCCTTCTCTTTTATTTTTTGATTCGCTATCTCTTACCCCAGAGAATTATCTCTTAAAGCTATTTGATCAAATCAAAAAATCTGAAATTTATCAGTTAGTAAGAATGGAATGGCTTAATTATTTCTTAAATCTGTTTCAATTATGGCACGATGTAGTATCTTCTTGTAAGGAAAACACGAACAAGAGAGACCCAAATTTCTATCAAACTGAAGGAAGAAAGGAAATTCTTTCTTTTCTTTCGAAATATTTAAATGAGTTTATTCAAGAGTTATTATTTGGTCTATGTCATCAAATAACAATATTAGAAGTGAAGGTATGGGTAAATTTGCTTATTGTTATTTGAAACACACTAACTTTGATATTTGTTTCTAGCTCTATTTGAAAATTATTTATCATCTCCAGCAGTTGAGAAGTCTTTACCGCGAAGTGATAGAGATTATTGGTGAAGAAACTCAAGAGTTTAATCTGGATGACGTCTATCTTATCCTGAGCTTGTTGTCTTGCTTGGAATACTTAGAGTCTTGCCAACAACCAACGCTAATTCAGAATCTTTTCACCCTATTCCTTTCCTTGTGGTAAGCTCTGTGCAATATGTGAGATTTGTCTTATTATTTCCTTTTTCAACCTATTAGTAAAGAATCAGCTTTCACGAGGAAGTTAATATTCCTTTTAGTTTATTTAATGACGAATTGTAAAGGAAACATAAAGAACAGCGACAAGAATAAAACAGTCGTCAAAAATCGAAAAAGTGTAAATGAAGGACTGAAGGAGAACAGCGAACACAACGAGAAAAACAAAATAAGAAACAAAAATCGAAGTAGTCGATTATTCCAAGACGATGATGAAGATGTTAATATTGATGACTTTCCTTTCCATTCTTCTAATCTTAGTGAGGATGTCATTATAGACGAAGATAATGACATTTACCACCGAAAGCAAATAAAAATTAAAAGCCTACTCACTCTTTGTAGTTCAAATTGTGATGGCAACGCATCTATTCCTTGGTCAGTAGAGGGATTATTAGGATTATTTTATGATTTAGATAAGCATCAAGTACTTTTCCAAGTCGAAGATAGCACGATTGAAAGCATTCTCAAAGAATTGCTTCTTTTCTTACGTTCAGAATGGTGCGATTTGTCACTATCCATAAGTTCAGATAGTAATTCAATGAAAGGTAAGTTTGATGTTTTGATTGTTATCAGAGCGAATCTGATATTTGTTATCTGAATAGATGAAAAACAAAAAGATCGCATGAACTTTACTCTCATTACTTCGCTTTGGTATCATATGAATAAACAACTGATTTCATCATCCCTGCTGTCAGTCTTCATTGTCGAGAAAGAAAAGAAGAATCGTAAAATATCTTCGAATTTCTCATTTTCCGTGAAAATTTTACACCAGTTACTCATATTTCAAATGCAGATTTATGTTCCCTTGATTACCAAGGAGTTAGAAATGATAATTAATTACCTGAAAAGTGAAAAATCGAGAAATGAAAGAGTGAAATTATCTTTTTTTCGCACTTTTCCTTTCTTATTTCTTACGTCAGAGCCTAAACTCCTTTCACTGATGGTGTTGTTGGAGATGAAAGAATTCGTCTTTTCGACTTTCACATTTCTACAGAGTGAATCTGATGTTGAAAGCTTTCGTGAGGGTGATGGGACCGAAATTGATGACCCCGATAAAATCAACAAATGTGCTGAGGAAAGTTTTGGTATGGATGAAATTCAAATGAATCGTATTCGTAATTATTCGAAAAAAATTGTGAAAATTGAACAACTATTATTTACTCTTTATGACTTACTTCTTCTCTGGTATTCAAGCTCGAGAGATGTAATTTTACCAAGTAATATGGAGGAGAACCGTGAAGAAACCACCGAATTCTCGTTAAGGGAAATGTTCGATTCTTTAAAAGATTTTCTTATTCGTTGGAATGTAGACTCCTTCAATCAAAGGTATCAAGAGTTTGCAAGAGTTGCAGTTTCGTCAAGTCAAGGAATGGAGTCGCCAGAGCGAAACCAGAAACTTAAGACTTACTCTCATAGTATCTCTCCACATACGATGAGTACAAGTGAACTGATAGCAATCATTCGAGATAAATCGAAGGAAGAGGGAGATTTAAAGCTTGGGCAAAATTCTTCGTTACTCAAACGAAAATTTGAAAGGGAGGAGAAAAAGGGAGTTAACAAGACCCTCAGTAAAGGTGGTAAAAAGCAGAGGATTCATGTTTCTGAAGAGGCTTCTAGAAAGCAAAATCCCCCTAAATTGAAGAATAAAAATGTTATCATTCAACAGTGGAGGAAAGATGATAAGGAACTTTATGATAACTACGCAGATCTTGAAGACTTCCTTGTAGTCGACCAGAATGAGGATTAAAATAATTAGAGGAGAGTTTCTAAAGATTGTTGGACTTGTGGCTAATTTTACATTAGTCTACATCATTCATTCATTCGACTTATTGTTTGCTTGTCTTTAGAAGTATCTTAATACTATTAATCACGGGTTTTCCTTGCATCCAGTTCAATCATTAGTTAGCTTCAGTTCATTCTCCGCATAGAGTCTTTTTTCTACCTCCTCCTCGTTCAACACGCGCAACTCAGAAATTCCTTATCGGTGAGATATTAATAACATCGATTTTAATTTAGGGTGTTCTTGGTCCCTTGAACTAAAAACCACCTGTCGGTTTTCCTTGACTTTGTTTTCTCGTAGAAGTATCACTTATAAAAGTTTCTTCGCGGAGATGTAAAAGAGCTTTTCAGCGTTTTAGGAGACATGACACGAAATCCCCCAATAGGCTCATTCATTTTATGCTCATCACCAATTTGCTTCGAGATAAAACTTGAAATTTTCGACTCATGAATATTCTCCGGGTTTAATAATTCAGAGAATAGAGAGGAGGATGTAGATCTTTCAACATCGGACTTCGTCTTGCTCTTTTCGGTGATTTTACGTCCTTTCATATGTCTATAACCAAGATCCTTCTTATTGCCTCCTTCGTCTGCTCTTCTCTGGGGAAGAGTATGAGTATGCAAATATTGATCAATTTTATCTTCTAAAGACTTCGCATTATGAATCTCTGTGTTTCTCCCTGATGAAAATTCACTTGGATATGAAACGGGCGCTCCAAATTGTATTTCATCATTGAATTTAGTCCCACTTCCCCTCCGATTTACCGAATTTTGTGTATAGAACTTCGTACCCACATCTTTTGTGTTCGATGAAGTGTCTAAAAAAGACTCCGTTGCGTCATTTGATGATTCAGAAATAGCATTCAAGCCTATTTCTTGCATATACTGAGGATTTTTCATATAATTATCAATTGAGTGTTTTGCGACAATCGTACTGTGAATCTTCCGAATAATACTCGCTCGATTTCGAGTCAGTTGAAGATGTCGTGTGATCGTATTATCGATGATATCCATCTTGATAGTTGAGGGTGGTTGCGGAGAACTGGCCCTTTGACTCGGATTCAGAGAATAAACTATTGCTTTGCGAGGAGATTCTCTTGATTGGAGCTGATTCCTCTCATGGAGATCATCAATTGGGGATTTTCTTCCTGTTGTCGATAAATTGCCGGAATCACGGGCTTCAATTTCGTTGGAGTAACTTCCTTTCTCTAGAACATCTTGAAGTATTTCGCCTTTCTCGGCTGGGTGGTCACCAACGTGATTAATATTATTCATGTAGTAATGAAAATTGCGAAATGTTTCTTCTTCGGGAACGTAAAATAAAGCGAGTTCAAAGAGATCCCTCATTACATCTTCATGCTCATGCTGCTCATTATTATGGTGAGAATCTGACATCAACCATTGTAATGCTTGCATTTTCCAAAGTTCGTCGGCTACAGCACTCGGAACAAAAGGGAGATTTCCATACCATTCGCCTTTTCTCTTCGTTTTCAAGACTTTGATTTTCTCCTTTGGGAAATGTAACTTATTTGTCATCGAGGATGTTGATAAATGTTTATTCTTTCCATATGCTTTTTCGTGTAATTGTGTTACGTTCAGAGTTTCTTTCATTTTCTTTCTCATTATCTTCTGATTTTGAATCAACTGCTGAATTTCCTTATCAAGTGTCAGTTCATATGCGAATAAAGAAGGGAAATCAACTTTCTCTTCCTCCAATTCCTCAGCGATTTGTTTCTCTCGTTGTATAGTCGCTTTCCTCGCGACTTCCTCTGCTTCCTCTCTACTTCGTTCCTTCTCGACTTCTTCAATGGTCTCAAGAGAGGGATTTAATTCACTTTCATGACCTTTTCCCTCCACAATTTTACTACCTTCTCGACTTCGGTACTTAGATTTTCGAGGAATATACATTTGATTTGGTAGGGGCATTAGCATAATAGGGAAGGAAGCTCTCTTGCCTTTTATTTCGATCAGAGTCACCTTCGGCGTTTGAGGAAGGACGTCAACTTCGTCAGGATCCGCATCGATCAAAGCCTCGTTCAAAAAGTTTCCGTCTGATTTCTTTTCAATAAATTCTGACGTCTCGATCCTATCCTCGAAGACCTCTTCAGTTTTGTCACTTACTTGTCTTTCACCAGGAGTGGATTCGGATGTCGGAAATTCTTCTTGTCGCGGGGTCATACTACTTAGAATCTTTTTCTGGAGATTCAAGAGTTTTCTCAAATTGAGAGGGGTAAAGAACTCATAATGGTCATCAGATATAACGTCAGAATATCGATAGGGAATCTTTCGATTTAAAGCTTGAAGATATTGTCGCGAGTTGCTGTTAAATGTATTGTTTTTAGGGTTAATTTGCACAACTTTCATTGCCTCGTTAAGATTCGAGGAGTTTAAAGGAGTGGTTTTCAAAAGATCTACAGAATGAATCACCATAATGTCGTACGATATATTAAATTCAAGTATACCTTGATTATCGTTGACATATTGATAACTGCTAAAATAATTGCCACCAAGGTAAACCAACTACATAAATAATTATTCATTGTCAAAATATTGAAGAAAACCTTACAAACTGTCTGTCAGATGGAGATAATTCTGCTTTCCCATCATCAGTCTTTTTGTATTTCTGAGCCTTTTGCTGAACAACATCTAAACATAGATTAAAAAAGAATCAGTACAGCCACTGAGGTCATAATACTCACCTCTTTTAAGTTTCTGTTCCTGTAACCCGTCATCGATACGTTTGGAGAAGCCGAAAAGCTAAACAATATTAAGAAATAGAAAGAAAATCATTTTCGAGAAAGTACCTTTGGAGGGACGACCTTGAAGTGGCTTTGTTGTGCAAGTCGATAACTTTCCAAACCTTTCAAGTAAAGTTCAAATTTGGTACGTTCAACAATTTTCTCTAAACGTTTTGTGAATTTGGTGAAATTTTTACGTTTAGTTCCTTTCCAGTTCTGAGAGTGAGCATGTGTATGTTCTATGTCACCATCGGTTGGATCGATTTGGTCCATGTATGACATAAGAGGATGATTTTGTAGTAAAGATAATGGCACTCCTTCCAACATCTTATGCTGCATATGAGAACCTACCACAGCGAAGGACGTTAACTTTGATACGGACTTAACTCTTCCCCTCTTCTTTTCTGATTCTTGTTCATTATAGTCACCATGGTCTACGTAGTTTTTCTTCAGTATGGTTTCAATATCTTGACGTGGAAGGAAGGGAATTAATAATTTCCCCAAAGCCACGTTCGCTGGGGTGTTATACTCATTAGAAAATGATTGCATATTTATCATTCTTTGTTGCTGATAATGTTCAATGTTACTTTGAAACTCATCCTCTAATCCACCAGAATCCTCGGAAAAAGCTATTGAATCTTGAAATGTTTCCGGAATAGAGGAAGGAATATCGCTTTTATTCCGTTGAGATAAGATAAATGAACGAATGGACGAAGATGGAGCCTTCATTTCAGGTGGAGCGACTCCTTGAGAATGGTGAAAGGAAGGAAGAGCGACATCAGATGTTGATTGGGAGATTGTACGAACGTCGACAAGACTTCTCTCATCTTCTTCCGACTTTGCCTTTAAGGTTTGGGAATTCTCATCGATAAACTTATAAAAGCTTTCGTGTGCGGCAGTGAGTCCGGAGGAATGCATCATTAAGGAATCGTAATCTTCTTGATATTTCTTAAATCGATCTGAGTAGTATTGTTCTTTTTCTTTCAATTTTTGTAATTTATCCATGTTTTCTTTGAGGATGAAGTCTAAAATAATTTTTTGAATTTCATTAGGATAGGCGTGAATGGTGATTGATTTAGAGCGATGAAAGACAGAAGATTCCTTCTCTTGTTTAATGGCAGTGATTGATTGATTTAAGTCTTTATTTTTCTGTTGCAGATCATGAAGCTTTTGTTTCATTTCATAAATTTGACCATGAAGAGAATCGTGTTCTTGAAGAGATGAAATATATTTTGCTTGAAGATACTCCAACCGTTTCCGCATGGGAAGGGTTATTTTATCCTGAACAATCATTTGCATCTTTCTTTGTAAAGAAGTCAGCTCTGTAATAATCTTTATATAATCTTTCTCCATATCCTTAATCGCTTGATTATTATCGATAGGATGCTGTAAAAGATCTTGCGGAGTTGATACCGATGAAATGTTGTAATAAAGTTGCTGCAGATATTGCAAGATTCGATAGATTAATTGTTCTGGTAAGGGAACTGTGGAAGACAAGTATGAATTGAGCTGCTCATTCGTTCTGTTTGATTCCAAAGCCGCACTATGTTTACCGTCCGCTGATATCCAAATCATTTCATATATCTTGCGGCACATGACATCAATATATTGGCGCATTTCGCGCAACCAGTTCAAATGAATTAACCGTCGCTTCTTCTCTTCAACCGAAAGAGACGTTAGTTTTTTATTCAGGGTCGAATTAGCGCTTAAGGTCATAGCTAACTGATCAGGAAAACGTAACTGATTTTCAAAATTTTCCGCTCCAATGATTTCCTTCTTTCTTATTTGCAAGAAGAAGTCTCCTGGGGCTGATAGTTGCGACTCTCTTTCTCCATTCTTCACTCCATTTGCATCCAGCTTTGGAGGAGCCGATAATTTGTTATCTTCCCTCGACTTTGAGAAGAGTGATTGCCAAGAATTCTCAGGATTGTTTTGTTGCTGAAAGAATGGCTCAATTACCAATACTTTAGACAGGTCAGGAAGCGTTATTGAAGGAGAACTCCCGTATCTTGAGACATCTCGTGAAGCGTTCATCATCTCCAACTCGTTAGAAAGAGGAATCGTGACATTTAAAAATTGTAAATCAGCAACGGCTTGATCCTCACCCTTTGCAATTCTCTCGAGAAACTGTCTTCGCTTAATATCTTCTTCAATTACGCAGTGAAACAACTCTATTGCGACCATTGCAGGCAAGATTTGAGGAAACTTTAACTTAAGAATGAGATTGTCAATCATAGACCGGATAGGAATAATAGTTACAGCATCGACATAAGTAGATTTAATCGTTTGAAAAGATTGCTGTTGTTGCTTTAGCTGCTGTAAAGTCTCGCTAAAGGAAGGGACTGAGCATTCCTCCAATTGAAACATTGAAAATAAAAGAAATTGCATCATTGAAAGTGCATGATAATGCGCAAATTCAAACGACTTAACTGGGTGCGAAGTAGGACTGCTGCTCTTTTTCAGAGGAAATGAAATCTTCTTTCTACGTAAAATTGTAAGAACGAACTTGTTTGTTTTACCTATTTCCAGTCCCTCCCGAATAATATCTTCAAAAGTCTTTTCTTTCTCCTCGTTAGATGAGGCAAGCTCACCTGGAAAAAGTTGTACGACTTCTTTTCGTAGAATCTGCAGAATTTGGAATTTAGATGAGAACAAACCTTTACACTCATTTCTTTCTTCAACTTCCAGATCTAACGCTTCATTTACTTCATTATGCAAATTTGTTATTTGAGTGAAGATATTGTCTCCAATACATTCGTATAATTTCTGAACAAAAACCGTGGGATCTAATATATCTTCAGAATTCAAATCTTCGTTGATTTGGTCTAGATCAAAACTTTCCTGGTCTGGCAATTCGAGGTCGAGCGATTCGATTTTCTCAGTAGCATCTTTAGACCTATTTCTCTTCTCTGACTTTTGGAACGTTCGTCCATAGCTCAAGATTGTCTCCACCACTTGCTTGGACAACAATTCAATCCAGTTAACATCGAATCGAAATCGCTCGCTTTCTAGTAAAGGATCCCAAAATGACATTGTGCACTCTAAAACGATCCCAAGTAGTCCAAACATGCATTCCAATACTGTGGCATATTTGTTTCTTTTATTCGTAATTAGTAGCTGTTTAGGAGCGAATTGAAATATATGTGAAATTAAATCCATACATATCTGATGTAAGCGGTAGGTCAATGATAAACTTTCATCAACGAGATAATTACTAAGTTCAAGGATTCGTTGCATCGATTCTAATTCATCTGAAACTTCCCGGAAGATAGCTTGCTCGATGCAACCAATAGTATTTAGCGTAGAAAGCGAATGATAACAAATTGAAATACTTTCCTGAATGTTGAACTGCAAATTCATATGATTAATGATAGCATAAGATAATTTCTTAGAAGGATTGGAACCGGTACGGTAGGAGTAAGAATTGATTGTATTGATATTGCTGCTAGGCAAAAACGGATTGCTGCCGATAGATTGTCTTTTCAATTCAAAACTGTTCCTAAGACCATCAGAACTCCTTCGGGTAATCGCTGAACCGCGTCTTCCATCTTTTCCTGATTTCCCACGCGTAAATTCTTGAAGCAATTTAACATACATTGCCGAACAAAGGTGGCTCCGTATTGGTCTAAACGCAACATCTGTCGAGTTGGAATCAGGATTCAAATAATGAACTTCACTTGTATGGGGAGCTCTCGTCGATGACGCTGCCTGATTCGTCTTGGAAACTAAATTTGAAGCTGTATGCATCGAGACTTTCGATATGGGCCCAGAAAACTTCTTTTTCTCGATTTTAGGTTTAATGATCTCCTTATCCGAATCGTCATCTTCTTCAGCCTCAATGTTCAAAGGAGTTAATTTGAACTGAAAAGTTTCAGGAATTTCTTTTTCCTCGCTTCCTTTTTGTTTCTCATCTTCGATTTTTGAGACTTTGAGCTCCGAAGTAACGGTTCGCTGGGGTATAGTTTCAAAGCCTGAATGTGAAGAGACGAAATTTTCCGCAAAGGTCTGATTACTCGCCGCTAGGGCGGAAGGGTCACCAACGACGGATAAGGAAAGTTTTTGAAGTGAAGTTGGCTGAGAAACCATGCTTTTTCTGGATTCTTCATTCAAGGATATTTCCAAAGAATTTTCAGTGCGACTATCACATAGCGGAGTCACCGCTTTCCTTTTACCTGATTGAGAGGTCATTAGTTTCCTTCCAAGAAGTAAACTCACATTATTCTCCTCTTTTTCTTCATCTGTGTCAGAAACACTATTATTATCCAAGTTTTCTTGTCCGTCGAAGATATCATTATCAGATTTATCCGTTGGGGCTTTTTCTCTTATTGATATTCTGGTTTTTCTATTAGATGTGCTGCCTGGAGCTTCTGTCAGATTGTACTTCTCTTCTAAAGCTCTAATGAATTCTTCGTTTGTCATTGCCTCATGACCAGTATCATTCGCTCCGTCTGTTGACATTCTTCTCAAATTTCTTTGCTTTTGTTCTTGATAAACCTTCCTTCTTTCCTCTCTAGCATATTGAGCAACAGTATCTTCCAATCTACTTAAAGTATTGCTCATACTTTCGTCTTTTGCTTTGAGAGCTTGGGCCCGTTCTTTGAACAGAGTCCTTTCCTTATTAATTCGTTCATTCGTTTGAAGAAACTCTTCGCGTAAACTAATTTCTCGATCTTTGAGCAAAGTCAAAGTGCGGTCAATTTCATTTTGCTCCTTTAAACCGTTAAGATAACTATGATAATTTTCTCTTATTGAATTTTCTCGCTCCTCTTGAATCAGGAGATGTTTGTCATCGAGAGTTTTAATTAATCCTTTCACTAAATTTTCCGCGCGCTTTCGAACGAAAGGATCTGCTTTAGCACGTTTTAACCTGATTTCTTCTAAGATAATATTAAGTTTAAGTCGATAATTTTGAGAAGATGCAATCGATTCCTTTATTTCAAGTAAATTTTGATCTTGCTGAGATATGTGTTCATTCAATTGGGTAATAGTTGTTTTAAACCGATTTTCAACAACCTCTTTGATCTTGACAACATGATTGGTTTGATCTTTAAGCGTTGATTCAACACTTTCTAATTGATTCTTTAACATGGATGCTTCACTTTCCTTCTCGTGAATTTCCCTGCTTAACTGTCGGATTTCTTCTACAATATTAGTTTTTTCTTTTTCCATACTTCGCTTTATGCGATTAAATGAATGAGTAATAAATTGATGGCATTTTAATTTACTGTTATCAGCTGCAATAATTTGATCCTTGGAGAACTCCATGGACAAAAGGACTGTGGCATTATCTTCTCTTGCATATTCCAGTTCATCCTCCCTGACATCTTGACGGGTCATACCTTTTGGGATCTTAGGCTTGAGCCCAAGGTCGTTTAAAGATCTTTTCCAATTTTTCGCGTTAAAATCAATTCTTTCGTCCACTTCGATAATCTCACGATTTATCTTTCGAAAATGGAGATTTCTGGTGTGATATTCAATTGGTAAGGCAACTTCAGCTCGATAAATTTGATCTTTGATAAATTTAAGCTGATTTGACTCTTTCTGATTACTTTGCTCTGAATCATATCGAAGACTTATATTATCAATGGTATTAAGTTTCTCTGCTATGCGCCTTGTACAACTTTCCATATCACTTCGATACTTTTCAATATCATCCTCATCTTTTGGTTCCGGTATAAGCTCACTGAATCTGGAAGTGTCTCTGTTCACGAAATCTGGTGTTCGTGTCTTCCTCTGATTCGATAGCTTGGAAGAATTATTTTCCTTTTTCTTGATTTCAGATTGTAAGGCGTTTGCTTTCTCCAGTGACTGAAGAGCTGAGCTGAGGGAAGATGTGATACGAAACATGAATTTGTAACGATCGAGTTGATTCTGTCCAGAGTTGTAAAATTTTGCAAAATTTGATATTTTTTCTTTTTAATCTACTTGTTTGAAAAAGAATGGCGAAGAGATCGATTTCGTCAACTGAAGTGCAGTACATTAAAATTGGATGTGATCAAATGGTGAGAGGAGATGGTAGAGGTAACTTTTGGTTTTTCGAAACTTATTGGTCTCACTGCTCTGCAGGCCATGATGATTATAGAGCTCTTACAATCGAAAATGATGTATTTCCCCACGTGAATTCCTCGGCACGAGTGAAAACTCTTCACGGAGCGGAAGTTATTTGTAGTATTTCGGTGAGAATAATCTCTATGGCCGTTTTCTTCTTACCCTTTTTCATCAAGGTTGATATCGACAGTCCAGAAAGAAATCGAGAAGATGAAGGATCAATTACTTTCCATACAGATATATCTCCATCTTGTGCATATGGAATGGATGATAAAGAAATATCTAATTATTCCTCTGATTTATCTGAGAAGCTACAGAGGTACGACTTCCTCAATTCTATGAACCAGTTTGACTCTTCCTAGCGCTTACTACGCGTGTCCTTATTTCCCATGGAAATCTTTATGTATACTACCCGGAAAATTTTCGTGGCATATTAAAGTTGATTTTATTGTAAGTGCTAATCTTCCATCCAATTTTACCAGTTTCTCAAAGTCTTTCAACCTCAAGATTTTGCAATTAGATGGTCCAGCCCTCGATGTTTGCTCGATAGCGGCCTATGTTGCCTTTCAGAAGCTCCGAATTCCTGAATTTGAGCTAACAATAGGCAGAAATGAGCTTTCAGAGGTCCTTCAAGACTTCGAAGTCATATCCGATATTTCAAAATCCAAATTTTATGATTTCTCCGCCATTCCAATCATTGTCACTATTTCTAAGGTATGCGGACAAGCTTTCATCTTTCATTTGATTACAAATCTTTAGATCACCAATAAATCGTTTATTGTTGATCCAACGGTAATCGAACAACATTGCGCAGGTAGCATAGTTTCCTTTGCGATAGATAAATCCGGCGACAGTTGTGCAGTTTCGATAATAAAGCACGGTCCTATTTCTTTTCAAGATTTTTCAATCATGGTAGAGGTAATTCATGACTTCGAGAGTTTTGGTCATTTTATCTTATTTTTCTGTTCCTAGAAAGCTGTTTTAACTGTAAAGACGATCTACGTTCAAATTGACCGTTTTATCAACTCGACTTCATTCCTGACAGAGGACGAAGCGCTTTTTGCCGATTTAGCACCCAGTAGAAATGGCTTAATGGTGTAACTAATCTAAACTTTCGTATTGGATTGAAGGATTTGTTCCCTCTGCCGCAGGTCGTAAGAATACCGTAATTGACGCTCGCCATCAACGATGAGTATGTCATAAGACACACCATCTTTAATTTCTTCTTGAACCGAAATGTGACTCAATTTTGAATCAATGAACGCATCAATGTCAGGATATTCCATGATTGTGCCCACTACTACAATCCAAGAATGCCTTTTAGCTTCACAAATTAATCTTGGAATCGTAACGGTTACAGAGGAGTCATCAACTCTGTAAGTGAACCGCGCATCATCGGTGTCCTTATAATCAAGATATACACCCTTTGTGCACAGTACGGCAACAAATAATGATTCTCTTTGACCGATACACCAAACTTTATGCTTATCGGACTTCATGATTGATTCATCTTCGTTGGAAGGAAGAATGGGAGATTTCTTTATCATCTGAGCTTTTCCGTTACCTTTAAAGGAAAAGGAGGGAAAGATTTTTTTCTTTTCTCGAACTTTTGTATTGTCTTCATTTGATTGTTTCGAATATTCTTTCACAATATGCTTATCGAAGAGAGGGATAGGCCAAAAAAATCGGACATGTGAGCTGAAGAGATTTCTCACAAATAGACCAGAAAGAGCTTCAGGGGCGAGGTATGTGATGAGCATGATGTCCTGGATTTGTTGAATAGCAGGATTATGAGTATTATGAATTCCGAAGCCAGAAATGCTCTCTGATCCCAATCCTGATTGAGACCAAACTGGTACACCACGTAAATTGGCTATCCAGGGAAATTGTTGAAATCCACAGTAATGAGGATTGTACAACTCAAAAGAGGAAAAAACTAATCCATAAGTTGGACGCTTATAAACATTAAGTTTAATACCTGTGTAAACCTGCCCTTTACTGAAATGCTCGTATTGTTGCATGCTAGATGCAAAAGAGACGTTAGAAAAGAAGAGGTAGGATAATGGCCAGAGATGTTTATTCTTTGTTAAAGCTTTCTTGCTCTGGTAATTTCTAGTTTTCTCTGCCATTTGGGGATGAGTTATTAAGCCTGCGCTCCAATAAAGTGGCGTAAATTCATCGATAATTGAGTTTTCAAAGGGTTGGCTATACAAAAAAGGTAAATCATCTAGGTCATGACTCATGCGGATATTGTGGATAAATCCATCGAAATGCAAGGCTTGTAAAGCTTCGGCCTTTGGTACCCAATTTGTGGTGAGGAGAAAATCCGTCAGTGCAGTTACAGAATGGGGATTTGGACTTATTCCTTGGTTCAGAAGATTAACCAGCTGGTTAATATTGTGATCAAAAACTCTCAAACGTGTTCGTGCAAATGCGCGGGCGCTAGCTACGAAGAAAAAATAAATATTCGCATTTCATTTGCTACCACCAGTAAGCAACTTACCAGTAAAAGTCGCAACGCCTAAAAGTGGATCTGTTCCAAGCATAAGCTGGTACACAATTCGATCAATGATCAACCCAGCCTTTTCTCGCACTCTTTCGTCCTTCGCAAAATCATACAAATTTAGTAACGCGCTGATGCTATAAGGAAGATAGACATGAGAGTTGACCTCATATGCTCCTCCAGCGAATACAGCACTGCAATGGATATCTAGGTACCTATCCAACAATTGGCACTCAATAACTTCCATCCAATCGTTACCACATTGACCAACCTCAGATTGAAATTGAAAAAATAAGTATGCTGAGCCCAAAGTCATAAACAAATGGTTTTCCGACCAGAACACTAAATCATCCAATGAATGTTTACTCTTCAAATCACAATACTTCGGAGGCCAGAAAGGAAAGTCACGCAAGCATGAAGTGATCATTTCAGTCACATCGTGAAAATAAGTATTCCCGTTTTCAATTTGAGTTGAGACCTTCCGAGATAAAAGAAAAAGGATTCGAATAAGAATAATGATAACAAAATCGCATTCACTTTCACAATTCCGAACTTTTTGAAGATATTTTTTCAGGATTCCTTCATCATATTCTCCAATCTCGACTATTTGATGAACTAACGTATGCTTATTCCTCCTTTCACATTCGGCGCAATACTCTCGTAAAAGTGTTCGTCTAGCTTCGAAGTCCATTTGTACTAATATGTACTATGTTCAACTCTAAGGCATCTGGAGAAGTGGCAGTGGAGGTGGAGTCGCAAGACCGCAAGATTTGAAGATTTGAAGGATTGAAGACAAATTTTGGAAAAACTTTTTAGTGTGTGGCGTAAAACACAAAAAAGTGTTGGACCAGTTTATCGCGAGTAAAACTTTCCAATTAAAATCAGCTCTTTCCTCAAGTGCAGTCTAAAGAAGACCTTGTGTACCATCACAATGAATGCCAAACCATTCGCACATGAAGCGTGCACAGTACTGTGAAATTTCGGTGTTAATAAGCACTGCACTTTTCAGTGAAATAACAAAGCGATTTTCGCGAAACTCGATTTTTTCTGTTCATTAATGTCTTCAATCTGCAAAAGAACATTGATAGCCGCAGTGCCGACTTACCTAAAATTGTGTGGTGGGTTGCACAATCATTTCCAAAACATGGCAGACAAAGATTACGACTCGGATGAATCAGAAGAAGTTCAAGAGGAGAACTTAAAGGAAGAAAAGATTGATGAACCTCAAGAGGACACAACATTAGCCAATCCTGATGTTGTTACCAAATATCAAGAGGCTGCAAAAATTGCCCAAGCTGTGTTGCTGGAAGTCATTCCTCGAGTGAGTCAGAAGCTGCTTTTAGTATGATATATTTAATTTTTGTTTGTAGTTGACCTCAGGAGCAAAAATCGTGGATATTTGTAGATTTGGAGATGAATTAATCGAGCAGGTGATAACTAATAAGTTATCTTAACTTCCACCTAACATGTTCTTGTTAGAAAACTTCAACGATTTACAAAGGTAAAAGTAAATCTGGCAAGGTCATCTTGAAAGGTGTTGCTTTCCCTGTGTGTATATCTGTCAACGATGTGATTTGCCACAGTTCGCCACTGGAGTCTGATGAAACAGTAAGTAAGAAAACACATTTAATTGGATGATGAGGAACACGAAATTGGTGATGCTTGTTTGCAACATACTCTGTTATTTGCTTACAAATTATGAACTTCTTTCACCTCGACGGTCCATATATAACTTTACAGAAACCTTCACGTAGTCTGAAATATATCGACTAGCCCCTAGAGCTGACTGTGACCCTCTATTCTTATGGTTGATAATTTTCCGATTTTTTGAAGTTGATTCTACATTTTATTCCTTTACTGTCTGAGCTTTTCTCTTATTTCATTTCGTGTTGTTAGTACCCTGTACTTGCTGAGGGAGATTTGGTGAAAATTGACTTAGGTGTGCATGTTGATGGATTTATTGCTGTAGTTGCGCACACTGTTGTAGTTGGTGGTGATGGTGCCCTTACTCCAGAACAAATTGAAGTCCGAAACAATGTCATCAGTGCTGCATACACCGCAGCCGAGGTTGCTGTTCGGTTAATGAAGCCCGGAAATACAAACAACCAAGTGACACAAGCCATTAAACAAGTAGCTGAAGCGTTTGATGTTCGCCCAATTAGTGGTTCTATCATGCACCAAATGAAGCAGTATGTAATTGACGCCAATAAAATGATTCTCTTAAGAGATGAGCCAGAACAGAAAATTGAAGCTTGTACTTTCGAAGTTGGAGAAATTTACGCGATTGATGTCGCAATGTCATCTGGCGAGGGAAAGCCTGTTGAGAAAGGCAACCGAACGACGGTTTTTAAAAGAGCTGTTGATAAGAAATATGCCTTGAAGAATAAGTCCTCAAGACAATTTTTCAATGATGTGAATAAACGCTTCCCAACGCTTCCATTTTCAATCCGATCTTTGCCTGACGAAAAGGCTGCGAAATTAGGTGTTCGGGAGTGTGTTAATCACGATCTTTTACTCCCTTACCCAGTCTTGCATGAAAAGAGAGGAGACTTCGTTGCACATGTGAAAGTGACCGTACTACTATTACCATCGGGGAACACCGCCCAAATAACTGGCCTACCACCATTCACTTATATTCAAGCTATCCAATCCCAAAGCAACGAAAAAGGCGAGCCTGTGTCTGTCGAAGCTGATATCGATAAGAAACTCTCTGCATCACTTCCAATTGGCTTAACCTTAAGCAAAGTATTGCAAGAGAAGAAATCTGTAAGCTTGCCAGAACCAGTTGTGGAATTGTTGCAACAAGTTCCTGTCGAAAGTAAGAAGAAGGCCAAGAAAGCCGCAAAAAAGGCTGCTGCAAAAGCTGAAGAAGCGAAGTAAGCTCTTTCATTTCGAACACTTTGTAATTATTAAATAAACATTTTAACTCAAACACTGATTGAGATTGAATGAGCTTATGCTAACTTTTCTGAACACAAAAGATGAGAAATAATCGAGCGATGAGGAAAGAGTGAAGAATATACAGCAGAAATACAAACGACACAAAAAGAAGCTACAACGAAAGCATGCTGTCAAGCTTTTTCATCGTTGACGGGCGGGCTTTCTGGACCTTTAACCTCCTTATTCAGAGAGCTAAGTTTATGGTTGGCCACTTCTTTACTCAAATCTTCACTCATAAAACGATAAATTGTTAATCGTTCAGGAGGAGCAGGTGAGAGAATATTTGAAGAATTTTGGCTTCGATAGCCTTCTAAGTAAAAGTATCGTTTCCTTTGAAACTCTTCCAATGCATTCAAATTGTGGTTCAAGGTTAAGAGAGGTTTCACAGATTTTGCCGTTGAAGATACCTTTTTCCGAGCGGCACTTTCATCATTTTGAGAGTAATTGCTTGTTTCTACATTACCAGATGTCTCCGAAACTTGAGAGCTGTTCTCAGGGGATATCTTTTCATCGGCGAGGATCCAGGGATGACATTTGGCGTCTGATGCATTATACCGCGACTGAGGCTCAGGATGCAGTAGTTTACACAAAAGCTCTTTTGCAACGAAGCTTATTTTGTCCCATTTCGAATCTGTAAAGGAACTTATAGGATGCTACGATAAAGAACTAAGAAACTAAAGCAATACATTCAAAATATCCCCTTACCAATACTGCTGTTTTCCCATGAGGAAACGGTAACTGCCCGGACAATAGAATGTAAAGGAAAACACCAAAGCTCCAAATGTCTGCTTCTCGGGAAGTACATAGGTTTTCAGACTGAAATAATTCCATCAACTCCGGAGCTCGGAATTGCTCGTCGACCAGCAATCTTTTCTTCGTATCAACATTGACACCATTGGGTTGGAATTGAATCTGATTTCGACGATGTTGAATTGTTTCCATAGAATCGAAGCCAACAATTTTCACGTGATTATTTATTCTATCGCTAAACCTTTGATTGGCGAGAACAATATTTTCAGGAATAAGATTACCATGAACGACTCCTCTGCTGTGGAGGTATTGAATACCCGAAATAATTTGATTAGCAAAGTGAATTACGTCAACCTCAGCATAATGACGATTCTGAAGAATCGCATTCACTAATTCTCCTCCTTTTAAATATTCCAAGATAAGAAAAAACTTCGAATTTGGGCCTCCAGAATCATAAACCGAATGCAATTTCATGATGGAGGGGTGCGATAATTGAGATAAAATATTTAATTCGTAGCGGAAATCTTCGAACTCCTGGCGTTTTAATTCGGATACCTTGATTTCTTTAATAGCAAACCTTTCCTTTTCATCTTTAACGCTGGTAGCCTTATATACAATCGACGTTTTACCAATCCCGAGTTTTTTCATATAACGGTACTCATTGAACGGGTAGCGGTTAATATAAGGGACGTCCAAAACTGAAGAATTCACTAAACCAAAACGATGTTGCGCGATATGTTCAATATCAAATTTTTCGACTTCTTCTTTCACAACCCCTTTTCCCATCCCATCAATACTATAATATCCCTCTTCATCAGAGATGGAATTATCGTAGAAATTTTTCGCAACTCCAATACTCCCACCCATAGCGGTTAATCTGATAGTGTAGTTTCACGATTAATCTTTTCCAAAAATTTACCCCACTCACGACATCTCTGAAGAAAATGATGATTCGCAATTTCCGCGTTCTAACTCCATCTCTTCTGAGGAGAAGTGTGCATGTTGAGGCAAAGATTGAGGCTTTAGGACTCAAGCTTCCTCAACCCGCAGTTCCAAAAGGAAGTTTTGTAAATTTCGTGGTTGTTGATAATTTAGCTTATCTTTCCGGCCACCTTCCACAAGTAAGACCTTCTTCTAGAACTGTCCGAATCTCTCTTACAAGCTTTTTTGAACAAGCCTGCTGATGGACCGCTGTTCGTTGGTAAGGTTGGGAAGGAACTAACTGTGGAGCAAGGATACGAAGCAGCCAAATTTGTTGGATTAAACCTTTGCGCAACTTTAAAACATAATCTTGGAGATCTCGATAAAGTGAAGAGAGTTGTGAAGATATTGGGATTAGTGAATTGTGTTGATGGATTCACGCAACAACCGGCGGTAATAAATGGTTGTTCCGATCTCTTGCTAAAAGTTTTTGGTGAGAAGGGACAGCACGCTCGCTCTGCCTTAGGCACTAATTCTTTGCCTCTCGGGGTTCCTGTTGAAATAGAGGCTATTTTCGAAATCGAGAAGCATTAGAAGAAGGAAATACGTGTGATTCATTTGCCATATCTCTTAAATACACCTATCTCTCTACTTTTAGTGTCTGAAAAAACTAGTAAGAAAAAGCGTAGGGAGAACGAGAAACTAAGAAACCATTTGTTTAAATGCGTAAACGCCACAATTATCACATAGAGTACGTTGTTTAGATAAATCTACATAAATTGATGATTCAAGTTTTTAATGACCGCCTTTCTTGGAGTATTGCTTCTTGGCAAGAGAGTACAAGAGGGTACCCTAAAATTTGAAGAGATAAGAACTTGTTATTGGGATAAAGTGGGGACTTACCAAAATCGCAATTCCAGATCCAATTCCTCCAAGTAAGCTCATTGGAGTTTGGAAGACGATACAAGAGGCAACGATAATGACAACTCGCTTCAAAGTATTTGCGACAGAATGAGTAACAGGATTGAGCTTCTCAAGAGCCAAGAAAGATGCCTCATTGTACAAATAAAAGGCTAAACCAGATAGAAGGGAATATTTAATCACATCTTTGCCCGTTCCTGCCTTCAACACTTGATTGTAGACCGCAACAGCATCCTTCACATCGAAGATTGCAACTAACGGCAAAGTAGCAACTAACGCAAGGATAGTTACGACAGCGTAGGTATTTTGTGGACCCAAAGACTTGGCCCAAGCCTTATTCATAACACCCTTGGAAACAACATTCTTAAATGCAGCGGCTTGATTGGCGAGAGATGCGGCAATTAAAGCAGTCCAGGTAAAAGAAAGTTCCTTTAAAGAGGCTAAACCAACACCTCCAATAATTGGGATCAATGAAGCATAGACAAGGGGATGGTCAATATCCTAACAAGTATAAAAATTGAGCGAAAGGAAAGAATAGATGCTACCTTCAGTAACAAAGCATTCGTGGCGGCAGCAAAGACTGGTTCTCCAGCCTTTACAATCTGTCCAAACGAAACGGCACCGGCACCAAGAGCAAGCACAGAGAAGGCATGAGCCAAAGCAGCCCACAGACCAACTGGGGAAAGTTCTTTCCAATTCTCTGCAGTGAGCTTCGGGGCAGGTCGTAATCCTGTTAGCCACAGTGGTAAGACAAACAGAACGCCAACAAGCAACTGCGTATTCGTTTAAATAAGAAGAAAAGACTGAAGATTAAGTTACCTGTGCTGCGGATAAAGCCCTATCAACAATGTTAATAATTAAATATGGGTATTGTAGGTCTTACCAATGGGCGTTTGCCTGTCCATGCAAATTCTTTCCCAAAGCATTGCAAGCTTTCTTGTTGTAAATGTTGTAGTAGATATTTCCAAGATACCAAACGATCAAATAAAAAGTCAGCTTAGTGTTTTCGTTCCAAATGGCAGATAAGAAACCGCCCTTCTTCTCTGTTGTCTGGCTTGCTGCACCACTGCTTGCTGTTGCCGCTGTGGCAGTAAAAAGAGCCGTCGAGCTTTCACGAATCACAGGGGCCTTTTTTTGAACATAATTCGAAGTTGATAATCGGGCATGATTCACAGATCTTGGCTTTTCCAATGAGAAAGCCGTTGCGGCAAGTACGCTGGCGAGGACGAAGATAATGTTTGTTGTTTTCATTTTCAGAGCGAGGAACAAATTCGATCTAAGTGGATTTGAGAAATTTTGCTTTTTGTTGTTGTGTTTTGAGCGTGACAAGGGTCGCACTCTTGTGGTTGCAGTGGAGGATTTGAGTCAAATCCTTCGTATTTGTGTACGTAAGCAGAAGGTAGAAATCTATTGAAACAAGAGAAACCTTTATTTCGAAGATGACGTATGACAAATTATTTTATTTTTTACGTCGTAATCCAATAAGATGAAACTTCGACAACTGTTTTCTACGATTTTTATCTTTCGCTTTCTCTGTCTTTTCCTCATTCAGACAAATTATGTGCCTGATGAATATTACCAGTTTTCTGAGCCTGCCTTTGAAAAAGTTTTTGATATCGGGTTAATGTAAGTGAGTTATTTCCTTATAAAGACGATCCCACAAAGCCTTTTTCCAGAACGTGGGAGTGGAAAGATAGCTATCAAATTCGATCTTATGTGCCGCTGATTCCATTAATGATATTTTATCAATCTTTTCGGATCCTGAAAGTACGACGACCTACCATTCTACACACTTTCTTGAACGATGTTATTAGTTGCAGTTTTGGATCGGCAATGTTTTGCATATCCTCCCCAGATTTCTTCAAACTATCTTGGCTCTTTTGAGTGATATGGTTTACTTTTGTCTTGCAAGGTAATGGTAGTGGATTTTTAGTCTTTTAATAACTAATGAACATAGAAAGCTGAAGGACGAAAAATTCGCGATAATCGCGACCGTCGTGAACCTGTCGTCATGGTGGAATGGCTATATGTTGATTCGGAACCTTCACAATTCAATCGAGTATTGTTTTGTCATATTAACTATTTATTTGACCTTTTTCGAATTTTTAAATTTCAAATCTGAGCTCCTAGCTGTCGTAATTACCTGTGCTATCTACCTTCGTCCTTCTGTTGGATTAATTTTGGTAAGTTTTGAAAATGCCTGCATTTCTCTTAAGTTAAACTTTCTCTTGATTAAGGGGCCTTTCTTTGGGTTTTCTCTCTTGAAAGGAGTTATAAACAATAACGAAATTCACCGGGTAAGCAGATTGGACCCTGTCAAAATATTTCTTTCACCACATATTTGCAGATGATTTCACCCTCCCTCGTTACAGTTATCTTTTTAATTTGCTTTGACTCCTTTCTGTTTGGAGAATTTACTGTACCACCACTTAATTTTTTTATCGAGAACATCCTCAACAATCGAGCTGTTTCTTTCGGTACATCCTCGTGGCATTGGAATTTTACTTCAGTAATTCTATAGCAGTTAAAATTGAACGCCATTGAGATGTTCTTATGTAGGGATTACCTGTGCTACTTGGTTTGAACGGCATCCCATTCGTGTATCAGCTGTTTTCGACACAACAGCTTGATCAAATCAAGTAAATATGCACAACTGTGAATCGTTATTGTCATACATGGTCTTTTTGTAGGATATTCGTACTTATTGCTTTGTCTTATCCATTGTCACTGGTGATGCTGACTTCTCATCAAGAGCATCGCTTTTTATTAGTAACTTTGCCTCTCCTGAATCTTCTTGTCGCACAATTTTGGGAGAAGCGCATTATGTATGAGGAAAAACTTCCCTCAAAACGGAAATTTTATTGGAGTTCCTGCTTTTCATTAAGCGTAGTTCTACATGTGCTTCTTTTGTGGTATTTACTTTTGTATCATCAGGTAGGATCTATCACTTGCTTCGTCAGATTAAATCACAAAATGTTAGAGCGGTACAGAGCAAGCTTACATGTTTCTTCGGAGAGAAATCCAAGGAAATTCGAACAAAGGTATGTTTATTTGTGGCTGTATTAGGTTGGCTATGGTTGATTCTCGTCTCAGGTCGAAATCTGGTGGTACTTGCAGCGCCTTGTTTCACTTTTCCTGGATATTCCTTTCTTTTCGATGAAAATCACCCTTCTATCATAATTTCTGTAGAGTGTAGTTCACCTCCATGGTAAGCTTGCGAAAAGTGTTTTGAAGCGTGCTTTACCTAGCCATAGGGAAGGATTGGAAAATTTCGACTCTGACATTTCCGGCCATTCCATTCGCTTACTCCAAAGGAGCAAAGAGCTGCAAACTGAAAATGACACCATTTATTTCCTGACCTTTGATGCCTACCAGAACTATATTTCAATGATCATTGCGAGTTCTGAGTTGGAACTTGTAAGAACATTCCCCCCTTTCAATTCATATCTTATTTATATGTTAGGTGAAAAGAATACCACATTCCTTCTTCAAATACGATTTTGATGATGTATATCCAAAGCGTGAAGTGTTAATTTTCAAAAATAAAAGATAACGTCCAACAATAGTGTAATAAAAGAAAAAGTTTTCATTATGACCTTGTGAATTTCTGGGAAAATTGATGGAAAATATGAGGAATTTAGGTCCTTGTCTCCCAAAAAGGAAAAAATCATTGATTGGACGGAGTAATTACACAAAGTTAGACTATTTCGAACAATGTTGAATAATGTCACTGGTACGACGATGACCTCTTCTTTCTCTTTTTTTCCCCTTGTTATTTAAAAATTACGTAGACGCAATAGAATTAGTTGTGAAACTCTACGCACTCTTGCTCGAATCTCGAGGAAAGGAACCTGAGGACTACTTCACAACTACATTGATTCTCGCAATCTGTTTGAATAAGTTTCCAACAACTTCTGTTTGGGTTTTTGAGGTAGTGCTTCTGAAATTTCATTCTTTTGAATTCTGATTTACTCCATAGATAATCGACTATTTGGTGCATGAAGTTAAAGCTGATTTTATTGGAGAAGTTTCAGGCCATTGGTCCGTGGAGGCATTAAAGTTAAAATGCTTAAGGAATCTTCTTAAATTTGGCTGCTTTGACGAAGCTGAATCTACCTCATTAAGCACAGCATCCTTAATCCCATTGCTGGAAAATCGTGCCTTAGATCCCAACCTTCGCTTCCAAGTTGTCAATTTACTACAAGAAAGTTTCTGTAAAGGAAGCCAACAAAATTTTGATATAGGCTCTGAATTGAAGATTGCTTTAGAGTTTGATTTGATTTTAGAAGGATTAATCAGCGTTGGATTTGAGTTTACTGGAAATCAGGTCATAAAGGACGTAGTTATTCCACACGTTCAAATTCGGCTGCAGTATTTGCATCTACTTCCTTTCAATGTTCCTAAAATTGGGTTATTTTATTGTTTGGGCAGCCTCAAAATTCCGGTAAGATATTCTTCAGTGTTGCGTCAAGAAACCCATCAATCAGAGATGGAGTTAACAAATAGCACAAAAATCAACCTTTTTAATTTCGCAGAAGCTATCATGACATCAAAACCTATTTTGTTAGTTGGTTATGGGGGTAGTGGGAAAAGTAGTGTTGTTAGAGAATTATCAAGAGCGACTGGAAATGACAAGCATTTGATTGTTTTACATATCAATGATCAAACAGATTCCAAATCTTTAATAGGAAGTTACGTTTGCACTGATATCCCTGGAGAATTTATTTGGCAAAATGGAATCATCACAAAAGCTGTACTGAATGGATATTGGCTGGTAATTGAAGATATCCATAAAGTTCATTTGGATGTTATTTCAATGTTATCTTTTCTCCTTCAATCGCGTTTATTAATCCTACCACACCGAAATAATCCAATTAAAGCCCATCACAACTTTAGGTTAATTGGCACAGTCTCAATTCCGAGCAGTAGAAGCTCAAAGTTGGATGAAGAAAGGATTACCCAATTTTTCTTAAATCCGTCAACTGTGTCAAGTTCATTAAGAACATTTGTCCACCTTTTTAATATTGTTATTTGCCAAGAATTAAATAGCGAAGAAATTATTAGCATCGCCTCAAAAAAGTATACCTCGATTCCTCCTTATATTTTTAGTAGATTGACTTATGGCTTGGTTACCTACGGCCAACAGCAATCGATCTCATCGAATGTTCATGACATGTTTAAATTATTCCAACGATTCGATCGATATTTTAATTCACAAGTGACAGATAATCATTACATTAGTGATAAAGTGAAATTGCAGATGGCTTTGGATATATTCGATGTGATTTGCGGGAAGATACGATCTAGAGACAAGACAATAATGGAGATGAAATCTCTCGCTTCTCTTCTAGGAGTCTTTGAACATGATGTTGATTTTTTAACGACTTCCTATCTTCCAATTCTTGAGTTGCGACATTTACGGGACGATAATGAAGCAAATAGTGAAGTCGTTCGATCCCATTTAATTGCTGGACGTGCTTCAATAACTACCGTTGCTCAAATCTCCTCTACTATGGGAACAAGTATTCAAAATTTTGCCTTAACCAATTATTCCAAAAGATTCATAGAAAAAATGGCCGTATGTGTTCAGAATAAAGAGCCTGTGCTTTTGGTGGGTGAAACTGGATGTGGAAAGACAACCACGATTCAAGAACTTGCCAGGCTACTTGGAAAAAAATTACTTGTTCAAAACTTAAGTCTCTCAAGTGATCTTAACGATTTATTAGGAGGATATAGACCAGTGACTATTCGTCAGCTGTTTTTGCCTCAATACGAAAGATTTGTTCGAATTTTTCAAGCCACTTTATCTTCATCAAAGAACGATGAATTTCTAAAAATTTGCGCGGATTGTTTCAGAAGCCAGAAATGGATGAAGTTGGTAAAAGCGTTTGGGAAGGCCTGTGGAAGTGCCATAAAGAAGCTCAAGCATGAAATCAAGGAGAAAACTGACGACTTCAGCGTTAAAACTCTTCAAGACACATTAGATGAATGGAGTGATTTCGAAGCTTCCACCAAGCGATTTGAGTTAAATTTTCATAGAATTGAGAATGGTATGGCTTTTATCTATCAGAAAGGTCTTCTTTACGAAGCAATGGAGAAAGGATATTGGATTCTACTTGATGAAATAAACTTAGCTGGATCAGAGACTCTTCAGATTTTAAGTAGCATATTAGACTTCAAGAATGACAAAATCTACACTGATTTTAGTGAAAACACCGAAGGAATTCAGATTCATCCTGAATTCTTTCTTTTTGCCGCGATGAATCCTCCTACAGATATCTGTAAGAAAGAACTTCCCGAAAGCTTGAGAAATCGCTTTACTGAATTTTATGTGGAAGAACTTGTGCATGCCCAGGATCTACAAACGATCGTTGCTCAGTATCTGAAGGATGTCCCTGACGCACCGATTTCAGATATAGTTAAAGTTTATCTTGCTTGTCGAGAAGCTTCTCAGACCAATCTCGAAGATGGTGCAGGTCAAAGACCAAGATATTCCCTTCGCTCACTCACTAGAAGTTTAAAATCTTGTTTGAGCTACTTTAAGATTGGTTTACGACCATTTCGCCGGTGTCTATACGAAGGTTTCTTACTGAACTTTCAAAGTATGTTAAACGAGAAAGGGAGATTATTTATGGGCGAGTATCTTCGACAATGCTTCTATGCAGAAGGAAAAGAAAAAGATCTTGATTATCCTCCTCAACGTCCAGGTGGAAAATCTTCCAAACCTGACGACTGGACCTTACTGAAACCGTTTTGGTTACGAACAGGATCTGAAGTACCCGTAGATTGGAGTAATCTTGAGGTAAAGGTTGACAATACACGTCCGAACCGTGCTTTTGTTCAAACTAGAGCCGTCCAGAAGCATATTCGCTCCATTACCTCCGCGATAGCAGCTAACGTTGGTGCTGTCTTATTGCAAGGACCAACTTCAACGGGAAAAACAACGATGATTCAGTATATTGCTGCTAAGTGTGGCTTTCGGTGTGTTAGAATTAATAACCATGAACAGACAGATATACAAGAATATATAGGGAGTTATGTCACTGGTCCTGACGGGACTTTGATTTTTCAAGACGGTCTATTAGTTCAGGCGTTGAGAAAAGGGCATTGGATTATTTTAGATGAATTAAACTTAGCTCCTTCGGATGTATTGGAAGCTCTAAATCGATTATTAGATGATAATCGCGAATTATTAATTCCAGAAACAGGGGAAATTGTGAAGCCAGCCGAAGGTTTCTTCTTGTTTGCTACTCAAAATCCTCCTGGTCTTTATGGCGGTAGAAAACCACTGTCATTAGCTTTTAGAAATAGATTCGTAGAGGTGAACATTCCTGAACTTCCTTCGAAGGAGATCGAAGAAATCATTAGCAAAAGTTGTTGTATTGCGCCAAAATTTAGTGCAATGCTGGTTAAAGTGATGCTTGAACTGCAAAAGCATCGACAAAATTCAACCTTACTGTTGGGAAAGCAAGGAGCAATCACAGTTCGAGACCTTGTGAAATGGGCAAACCGCGAGCCGCAGAGCGCTGACGATGTGTTGAAGCAAGGATTTATGCTTATTGCCGAAAAATTAAGAACTGAAAGTGAAAAATCTGTGATTTTAGATATTCTTTCGACAGTTTGCAAGGTAAAATGGAGTCCAGATGAGCTATTCTCGCTATCCTCGGATTTGCGAAATGCTTTTGAAATGATGAAGTTTAAGCAACTTTCTGTTGTGGGGGTATCTGGCTTTGCTGTTACCGAATCGTTGAAACGAACGTGGAACTTGGTGTGGACTGCTTTCGAGCATGCCGAACCTGTGCTGCTTATTGGAGAGGCTGGTTGCGGAAAGACTATGGTTGTGCAGCTGTTAGCTGCATATCAATCAAAGCAATTAAAAATCTTAAATTGTCACCAATCTACAGAAACCTCCGACTTGATTGGGGGCTACCGTCCTGTGAGAGGGAGAGAGGCAGCAGATTCCAAATTGCGTGTGCTCTTATATGAATTGAAGTCTACTTTAGACTCTTTTTCTCATGTTCATCCTTTAACTAATCTCATTAATGGAGAAACTTTGCCCGACATAGACTTGAAAGAACTCTTAGTGACTCTTCCTTCAAGATTGAATGATGTTCCCGATGAATCGGTTCGAGTGTCGATACTGCGAATCATTGAAGAATTAAAAACCGTGCGACAAAAATTAGCCGCATTATTTGAATGGCAAGATGGTCCAGTTACTGAAGCAATGAAAAATGGTGACATTTTATTAATTGACGAAATCAATCTTGCAGAAGATGCAGTAATTGAAAGAATCAACAGTGTATTAGAATTTTCGCGGGAGCTCACCCTCGCTGAGAAGGGAGGTACTGATATAGAAAAAATCGTAGCAAATCCAAATTTTCGGATAATTGCAACCATGAACCCTTCTGGAGATTTTGGCAAACGGGAGTTAAGTCCAGCACTGCGTTCACGCTTTACAGAAATATGGGTTCCACCTCTTTCTAATGAGATTGAAATCAAAGCAATTATCCAAGAAATTTTATCTATCCCAATAGACCTAAACAACACAGCTATCGATGAAGTGAAGTCTTTCCAAAATTTGTCTGAGTTCATTTCGTTCAACATGTTAAATTTCATCAAGTGGATCAACCGTCGCCTCGCAGAAGACTGTGGGAGTAAGGCAGTGATTACCATACGAGAAATATTAGCGTGGAGTACATTTATTAACGAATTCAATCCAAGCTCTGGAGAACAGGTTTTTCTCGCATATTTGCATGGCGCATATTTAACAATTTTAGATGGATTGGGACTAGGTATTTCTGCGAATCGGAGTATTATTAAGAAAATAAAGCAGGATAGTTATGATTATCTTTTGGATACTTGTCCGATTTACTGGCAAGAAAAGTTGAGAGCTTCCATTGAGTCACTCGCTTTCCCTACTACTAAGAAGCTCGAAGCTCCTCAATTGACAAATTCAGAGTTTGTAATTGGGGTGTTTTCTACTCCACTTGGTTCTCTATCTTCCAAAGTAGATGAGAATTATACTCTTGAATCTAATACAGCAGTTTCAAATCTTGGAAGAATATTGCGTGCAATGCAGATACGCCGACCAGTTTTAATAGAGGGGCCCCCTGGTGTTGGTAAAAGCTCTTTGATATCGAATTTAGCGATGGCTTCTGGGCATAAATTAATCCGCATTAATTTATCGGAACATTCAGAATTGTCTGATTTATTAGGTTCGGATTTACCAATTTCGTCTGGATCGATGCAAACTGAAACTGAGTCTACAAACAAGTTTAAGTGGTGTGATGGAATTTTTTTGACAGCAATGAAGCAAGGATATTGGGTTTTGCTTGATGAGCTGAATCTTGCCCCACAAAACGTTCTAGAAGGATTGAATGCGTGTTTCGATCATCGAAAGGAAGTTTTTATACCTGAAATCGGTCAAGTTGTGAGTTGTGCAGATTCTTTTCGAGTTTTCTGTACTCAAAATCCCATGGCCGAAGGAGGAGGGAGAAAGGGATTACCAACTAGCTTTTTGTCCCGCTTCACTAGAGTCTTTGTCGAAGCATTAAGTGAGAACGAAATGTATGAAACTGTTTTGAAAGTAATTGAGAATAAACTCAGTTCAGAAGGCCATCCATTACGAAGTTGCTTTGCGAACGAAGAAATAAATCAGTTGCTGCTTCGAATGATTAAGTTTGTTTCCTTGCTAAACACAGAAGTGCTGAATGGTAACCTTGGGAGATCTGGGAGTCCATGGGAATTCAACCTTCGTGATTTATTTCGGTGGTTTGAATATATTACATCTATCTCAAAGGATCTATCAAACGAAGGAATAGTTGATGGGGGAATTAAGCAATATTTATTGCATTATTCAATTTATCTCATTTTTCTGTCTCGAATGAGATCACTCGAAGACCACTCAAAAATTAATCAACTATTCTCTTCCATTTTTGGTGAAGATCTTGTCATTAATGGTCCGGGTTTTGAAGAAATGCGTCTTTTATCACCAGGAAAAACGGTTTGTGTCCATTCTGTGCGTGATGTTCTATCCACCCGCCATTTTTCCAAATTCATGAACAAAGGAAAGCATCAATTGATTGAAATGTTGGATAGAGCTTTAGATTTAAAATGGCCGTTACTTTTAGTCGGAGCCCTTAATTCCGGGAAAAAAAGAGTCATTGAATATTTATCGGAGAAAAACGGCACCCCTTTGAAATACTTTTCAATTACACCTTCCCTGGATGCAGCGGAATTAATTGGATCTTTCGAGCAATTCACCGTGGACCACAAACTTCGTTCTATTCTCAATAAGGTTGAGAGTGTCCTCCTCTCCTTTCTTCCCTGGTGGGTTGGGCAAGCACATCAACCTTTTCGTCTTCCTCAACACCTTTTATCTCTTTCCAGCGACTTAAAAGAGTTGTTTTCAAAGCTAATTTCCTTGAGAGAACGATTAGAAGCTTCTGAAAGGTCTGATGATTTGGATCAATTAAAAGGTGACAGTCACGTGGCAAATACTTTCAAGCTTCTGACTTCTGGGTTGCATGCTCTCTTTTCAAACTTAACTTCTTTCTCTATACCATCGCTAAATCTAGATGTTGAAAAGTGTTGTGAGGAAATAATTCAAATTAATCTTGAGCTTACTCAAATATTTGATTCTGAAGTCGACCATTTTCGTGGCTCTTTCATCTGGAAGAATGGAGTGGTTGTTGAAGCTGCAATTCATGGTCATTGGCTAATTCTCGACAACATCAACTTAGGGAATGCAAGTGTGTTAGATCGTATGAATAGTATTTTGGAACCGCATGGATCTCTAATTCTGACCGAGGAAGGGTTGGGACGAGAGATAACTCCCCACCCTGATTTTAGAATTATTCTCGCGATGGACCCATCTTACGGTGAAATATCTCGAGCCATGAGAAATCGTTGTCTGGAAGTATCCTTTCTCGATGAGAAGTTTTCATTACCAACCCGGTTAGCAAGCTTGACTTCTTCCAATCATTTTATGAATATTGATTTAATCAATATTTTTTTTTCCTTGCTTACATCTTCCGCGTTGGCTGAGAACCTTGACGTTTTTTACAATTTTCTAAATGCGGTCTCCAACTCAACTTTAATTCAGAAGACTTCACAATTGGAGCGACTCTTACGTACTACTCAAGAATTTATTCTGCAGTTGAACTACAATGTTTCCGCGAATCAGTTCCTTCACTCTCTGGAAAAACTTTCCAATATAATGAGCTGGAACACAATTTCGTCCAGTAATCAGTCTAAATTGTTTTATAGTTTCGTTCGCATGGCGAACGAACGACATCATGCTTGTTCGCCGATAGCTTTAAGTGCTATGATGTTGTTAATATTATTGGGAGGGGAAATGCACATTTCCTTCTTCAAATGGATTTCGATGATTGTTAACACTAGCAGCCTATCTGCCACCCTGACTATCGGAAACGTATCTCGACTGCTTATGAATAAAGAATTCTTATCCAGATACTACGATAAGAGCAATACCTTGATGGCTAACTTTACTCCTGAACTATTAAAAAGCGATTTAGACTTTGTGGAAAGTATGAAAATTTATTTAATTCAATATCTTACTTGGGTCTGCTGTTGTCAAGAGTCCCCTTTGCTCACTCATGCAAACATATTATTTGAAAATCATCCCAGCATGAATAAGGAATTTGAGATAGCTGTTAAGACGCAGAATTTTTATAAAGAAAGTCATCGCAGCTTACCGCGTCCTGCTCGAGGCAAATTACTGTCTGTCATTGAAAGATTTCGAAGCTACTATTTGCCAATCATGTCGAGCGATATAACCTTATTCACAATTCAAGTACAAGATCTCTTTCTTTACTCTTTGTTACTTCCACTCTCATCACAGAGAAGAGAAACTTTGTTTGGTAATCATTCTAAATTTGATCTATTGATTAAAATTTGGCAATGGCTTGAATACTTTGAAGAATCAAGCATCTCTGAATCCCAACACTCCGAAGTAGAGAAGATGCTTAATCTTGTTGATAGGCTGAAAAATGTGTATTTCTCTTATACTTTAAACCAAATTGATGATAATTTATGGAATGAAATCATGATTATCCTGGAATGGATTGAAGAGTTGATACCTTCATTAGGGAGTGATAAGAAGGATCAACTAAACCTAGCTTTAATAGCATTCCAGAATGAAATATTTTCCATCTCTAATAGCAAGCTAAAGAGCCATATTCTTTTCAATAATAGAAAAATCGGATATTATGAGATTTCTGCCCGATACCCTCTGCCCATCATTCCATTTTCCAAAGTTACTGATAGCGTTCCTTCACTTGATTTAATCTGGAAGAGTCTATTCTTTTTACGCCATTTACCGACCGCGACGAAACAATCACCACTACTTGAAAACGTTACGCTTGAAGAAATCTCGTGGTCACCAAATTTTGTCCTCTCACAACGGCACCCTTTTAATCGCAAATTGAGTTTTCTGTTGAAAGATTTCATTGCCTTGTATTCGATGTTTTATGTTCAGTTCTCGAACGAATTTAAGCAGCAAGGGAAAATGGTTTTTAGCACTGAAGGGTTTACTTCCAATACGTTAACCTTCGAAGACATGATCAAGCTTACTGTGGAAATGCAAAGAAAATTTGCGGGGTTTTATGAAGAGAATGGTATTATTTCTATCCAAGATCTGGAAGCTATTTTAGAACCTCTATCGTTTACTGAGAAGGAAAACTTTCTCGTAACTAGTGATGAGGTGCACAGCCGTATTGAATATGAACTGCGTAATGTTACACTGCAACCAAGCATGGAACTATTATACAGTTATATTTATTCAAAGTTATCACTAATTCAGGGACAATTATCCATCGTGCTGCTTATAATGCATCCTGTTTCCCCATCTGCTATTACACCTACCATTGAAATAATTGTGCGGCTGAACTTCGTCGAAACACTAAAAGAAACATTGAATTTATTCATCTCATATTCAGCCTTTCACCCTTTCTATGCCAGAGAGCTTCAGACTCTTGTTTGGTCAATTGAATATCTCATGCAACAGAAAACTCAACAAGATAACGCAGCGTCGTTGTACTCTGTTCTCAGGAAGTGTTTACTTGGTGTTGATTACTTAATTTACCTTCTTCGATTTTCCAAAGATTCGTCCCTTGCTGCAAGGGAAAGTTACTTTACTTCAACTATCTCTCTGCTGATGAAGGGCGACAATAATAGCATATTACACAATGAGGATGAGTTCCAAGCTAAAGTTTTAGCACGCAACTGGGCAAAAGAAGTGTTTCATCGGATTGACTTGTTTTCGTTGGTCGCTAATACTGCTCTTTCTGAAAGCTTCGTCAGATATTCGCATCTTCATCCCGAATGTTGTCCAACCGTCACAGTTGCTTCTTACCGGCGTCATCGAATATCTCTGCTAGTAAACTTTCAAACGAATTTATTTGTGCGAAAAGACCTGAGTTTGAGACAATCGCAGAGTGAGTCTACCGGTCTAGCTGCAAAATTGGTTTTGAAATTAATGAATATCTTCAATGGATGTCAAAAATACTTTACTCTGGAGGGACGAGACTTCCTCGCAAAATTTAACTCATCGAAATTCCTTACAGAAAAACTTTCTTGTACAATTGTAGATTTCATCACTCCGTTAGGAAATCAGGAGTATTTAAACTACATTGAAGATCCCATCATAAGAGGAGCTTTCAAGCAAATCATCCCCCCAGTGGTAAAATCTATGTTCAAGATATTAGAAAACCCCATCTCAAAAGATCATCTTCATCTTCACGTTGCATTTGGTGATGGATTTCTTGCGTTGCTTCACTTACAACTTTTGATACCTGATCATTTTATCGATCCAGTAGCGAAGCCCTACTACCAAAGTAAAATAGTTCGCTCTATTCTTTCAGAAAAGAGAGGTCAAACAACTGCTCAACTTATACTTGATGCTTTCGATGTAACGAATAGCAATTTCTTCCATCGGTCTCTTTTCACCCAGATTGATGAATGTCTTCTTTACGCTGAAATGTATGAAAATTATTTGCAACAAAAGATCGAACGCCCATCTCCAGACTATTCTGCTTTTATACAACTTCTTCACAACTCTTTATCTTCTGGACCGCTTTCCATAGACAAGATGATAACTTACTTCCAAACTTTCTTCGAACTTATTCTCTCCAGCGATGCTTTGACTGCAGATTTTTTAGTTAATCAATATTTGGACCAGAGTCATATAATTATCTCTACAATAGCTACCACAATAGATCTTTTTCGAAGAAACTTCACTGTTTATGAAGATATAACTTTTCCGATTATTTCATCACTTCAAGCGATCTGCTCTTCAGTAACTACCATGTCCGAATTTTTGCAAGTTGCGAAATCGTCTCACTCTTCCCCTGCATCAATCAAACCTGAGAGAGGTTCCACTGATTTAGGAGTCGTCATTAACGCTGTAATCGACTGCTTCTTCCTAAAGTCTCCGAACAGTTTCGAGAATTTGCTTTCTACTGTCGGAGATTTGTTGAAGGATATTGAAAGTAAAAATATCACAGCCAATCTTACAAACAAGGTCGGTATCAACATGATGATGGGAAAATCCATAACTGTTCTTATTTATATTGCCAATCGTTTGATTTTCAGCTGGAAAGATTTCGAAAATGAAGGGCAGATCTACTCTCTATGCTTAAATATTTGCCAATTGTATGCGAATAAATATACTGAATATGAGCAGCAACGAGAGATTAGCGAAATTCAAAATGCCTCTTTGTACGAAATGAAAGGATTTAATGAGCACGAGAAAGATGAATTGGAACTAAAGAGATTAAGTAAATTATTCCCACAATACCACCTTGATACTGATGCTACTTACGAAGAGGAGATGTTTGACTTAGAAAAGAACCCAATAGATGATGGAGATTGTAATTTTCTGAAGGTTTTTGATGAACGAGTCATGCTAAATGTTGTCAATATTGTGGGCTTTCTGGCTCAATTTCATGAACTACAACTTAGTCAAAGTTCGAACCAGCTGAGACGACAAATAATTTCAGATTTAGTGTTTTTAAAAATGTTTGGATCTTATATTCAGAACCCAAGCTTTCTTGAAGAAAAGCTCTCACTGTTGCATATTACCATGCAGTTTCAGCATCTATATAGTCCCCCTCAAAAAGTTTCCAATCAAAAAATCGAATCGAAATCAACGAAATTATCCCTCCGCAAAACTTCTGCGAAAGAGGGTGTGTGCACTCAAGCTGAGAAAGACTTCTTGCTGCTCTGCCAAGTCCACACTTTCTACAATTTGAAGGACTTTGAGAAGGATGAAGATGATTATATTGATGACAGAAATCCGTACCCTAATAATTTTCATGTTGATTCATGTTTTGAGGAGATTAAATTGGTGGCACAACCATTAGAGCATATCCAGTTAAAGATATCTAAATTGCTCATCTCCTTCCCTTCTAATGAAATTTTACTAAAGATTATGAAGCAAACAAAGCAACTATACTTCACTTATTCTATTGCCTCTCCGTTGGCGAAAATTCTTTCAAATTTACAATCGTTGCTACAATCTTTACAAGAATGGGAGATAAATGCTGCAAAGTTTGTATCTGTAGAAGATGAAATTCGAGAATTAACTAATCTTATTCATAGATGGCGTTCTTTAGAACTAACTTCTTGGAATTATTTGCTACGAAGTAAAGAAGTAGACTTCGTTCTGAATCGTACCATGAAAAAATACTTTTTCCCACTTTTGAAAATCTTCTCTATGACCATTGATGATGAGATTGATCGAAGTTTACTTCCACATCTCCCAGGGTTGGAAACGTGTTCTTTATTTACTCCTCCTGCTCTTCATGAAGGTTTTATCAAGTCGGTGAAAAGCAGCGATTGGGTCACTTTAGAAACATTTGCTCCATTATGGATGTTTGAAGATGCGAAAAATTCTAATTTGATTAGTGAAGAGATGATGAAATATGAAACTGCTGTTAACAAATACATGTCGAAGATGTTGAATAGCATCGACTCTTTACTTCGATCATGCACCGTCGGAGAGTTCCCTTCACTATTACATTCACTATCTATAATGTTTTGTCTCTGCAACAAACAATTAGTGAGAGAGAAGCAAGGACTTGACGATTTTATTCACTTAAAGAGACGCTCAAAAGCTCTTAAACGACAGTTTTTAAATAGAATACATCGTTATTCTATTAAGCTCCGAGTTGTCAAGCTAACGCTTGGAATATGGGAGTTTTATTTCTCATTCTTGCCTTTAGTCGAAAAGTTCCAACGTTTGTTGCAAGAACCGATAGCCCAGAAGGTGAAAGATGAAATTAAATTAGGCAAGTGGGATGCGTTAAACGTCTATGCTATCTTAGAGAATTCAGAGAAAATTCATCGAAAGTTAGCGAAGGTAGTTTTGGAGTATGAAGAAGAAGTTTTACAGTTTCCGTTCTTCTCCCTTATTTCGAAAGATTTAAACAAGGATTTGATAAGTGATAGTGGAGAGTTAATTCCTTCGATTATTGTACCGTCTGATGTCTCTCTTTTTCCTTACTTTAAAATCATCTCCACTAAAGAAGGCGGTGAAGTCGAAAGAAATATTTTTGCTGAGTTGAAGGAATTCTTGGATCAATCCAACTTTGATCAAACTCTGGAAAAAATAAATCGAGATCATCCCTCTGCTGTATTTGATATTCGAAGCCCAGGAAAAGTTTTAGATTTCAAGCGTATCCCTTCCTTACGAAAGAAAATGGAAAATTATATTAGAAAATTATTTAGATTTTCAATATTTTCAGATTTAGAATCTACTAATTATGACACAATAGCAAGGAACTCTTCGAATTCCCTGCATTTCGGATTGATGATTCATTTATCTCTTGAATCTTTGTCTTCAGAAATTTTTGAAAGATTAGAATCATTACGTCAACCAACGGTGACCAAGCCTATGAAATTGAGGTCAGTGCGAGATTTACTGGTCAATTTGCAAGAGATTGGGTTATCACCACTTAAATCATCGATTCCCATTATATTCAGGGATTCTTCGTTTTTCGGTGAAGAGGGAAATCCACAATCGCAATTCCAAACAATTTTGTTGCAATCATCCAAGCTTCTTCCTCAGTTAAAGATTGAAAATTTTGTCCAACGCGTATTTGATCCGATGCGTCCAGATGTCAATGATCTTTCTAATAAGTTACTGGAGAAAGCAGAGCGTTATTATGCTCGAAATCTTATTGAATATACTCAATTACAAACACAAAGCCTCAGTTCTCATACTACAGAATTGAGCAATAAAGAAATTCAACATATGGTCGTTTTGTCCCAGAATTTAGTCTTATGCTCATTGAAGATGAGAATGATTGTCGAATCTGCTCTAACCGAGCTTGAAACTTTTTCCGATCAATTCTTTGAATTTTGTGATAATTTGGAGTTGTTGCATCAACATCATTCTAACGCTATTGATGAAGCCCAAAATCAGCCTTTCGCACAGCAAATAAGATTTGAGTTTGAACAAAGATTCAAGATTTTTGAGATAGTCATTTCAAAGTTGATCGAATTGCAACAAGTCAATAAAGTTGCATATGAGTCGCAACATTTCTTGGATGATGATGAAAACGCTCAAATCGACTTAAACATTAACTGTTTATCAGGTTTTAGCATCGATGAAATCCAAGATTTCGAAATTTTTTTGAAGCAAACGGTTGATTCGTTTATTGCAAGATCTCCTAAAATTCAGAAGAACAGGAATCCAACTCGATTTCCCGAATTCCTTATATCCCCAAATCCATTAACTGTTAATGTTGAGCAATCCTTCCTTTTATCTTGTCAAGAATTATCAGCCCCCGTTATTACTAATTTAGAGAAGTTCCAGACGATGATATCCGTCTTTATGGGAGAGGGAAGTTTCAATGAACTTCGTCAACATCTTCTTTATTTATCTTCCCCATTTAACGATTCAAAGATAATAACAAACGATTGGAACGACGCGATGTCTCCTCATTTTGATGAGGAATCATTCGGAGTGCAAAGTGATAAGGCACTAAAAACTTGTTTGATTGTCATCCAACGTCTCAATTCTCTTACAAAGAATTTTAATGAGCTTGGCAACGAATTAAGCACAAACAATCAATGGCTACATGGCTGCTTTGGTGAAGACTTGAGAATTAATGCTGACGGAGGTGGCTCGAACATTTTGCAACTCATTTCCCACCTCGCGAACAGTTTTATGGCGTTTCAGCTCTCTCAGTTATCGAAAACTGTTGCTGATTTAAATCTGATCCGTGCAAATAATTCACCGCAAACGGTTCGCGTTTTGAAAGATACTTTATCAAGTTTGAAGCCTTTTTTGAGTATGATATTCTACTCGTATCAGCTGAATGTTGAACAGTTACTTCTGAGCTATAAGTCTCTAAACAAGTTCACATACATTAATATACGAATATTCCGCAATTTATTGGCCAAAGGAATTTGTTCTAACCCCGTCGAAGATAAGGAAGATGATGACACCCAGCAGTCATCTGAGGAACTGCAAAAAATGAGATTTGAGGAGCAAGATGGAACAGGCATGGGAGAGGGAGAGGGAGGTAATGATGTTACTGATCAAATAGAAAACGAAGATCAGTTAGCAGGACTTAAAAAGGAGAAAGATCTCGATGATCTTTTGGACAATGATAGAGAAAAATCTGAGAAAAAAGACAAAACAGACAAACTTTCGCAGGAAGAACAAGAAAAGGGGATGGATATGAACGATGACTTCGATGGTGACATGTTTGATATTGATGAAGATCAGCGAGAAGAAGATGATGATGAGAACGAAGAGGAAAAAGAAGAACCGGACCGCGAAATGGGGGACGCTAATCTTGATGATATCATTGACCAAAAGCAATGGGAGAGTGATGATGATGAAGAAGAAATGAACGAGGAAAAAAATCAAAACGAAAAGGAAAAGATGGAGAGGGATAGTTCAGGACAAGGAAAGCAACTAGAAGAGATGACAACTTCCAATGAAAATAAAGACAAAGCTGAAGATGACGGAAATGAGCGTAAAGAGCAAGATCTGGTACGGCCTTTAAAGAGTTATTATTTTTTGTTGGAAATTTCTTACTTGTTGATATTTAGGAGACGTTTTCCGATGAAGGAGATGAAATAAACGAGGACAAGGAAGAAAATTATATCAATAAACCCCAAGATTTGGAAACGAAACAAACTCCTAAATTTGATGAAGAGAACGAGAAAGGAGAACAAGAGGCTGATGATGATGATGGAACCGAGCATCAAGATCAAGATCAAGATGATGAACAAGCTGAACGAGAATCCGAAGGTACGGCTGATTTTGATGAAGGAGTTGCCCCAGACAGAGATGAGGCCCACGATCCTGACGATACTTTAGATGACCAAAACGGTGAGAATTCTTTTGACCATCTCCTCGAGTCTTTTAACCTTGGCGATTACTGTAGGTGACGACCTCCCGACCGAAATGAACCTCGATCATGAAATGGATGAAAATGATTTGGATTCTGACATGCTTTCCAAGGAAGATTTTGACCAAAAAGTTGACGAGCCTGAGCAAGGGGAAGCAGAAGAGCAGAAGCTTGAGAATGAGGAAATGAACGTTGAAGATTTTGATGAATCGAATAAAGAAAAAGTTATAACCTATGGTGCATCATCCTCTTTAGGAAAAGAGCAAATTCTCAATTCATCACAACCAGATTCTGAAACTCAGCAAGAGAAAATGGACGAAAGCAACACTAATGTGACTGATTCTGCGAACCCTCAAACTGAGTCATCGCAATCTAATAACAGTGGCAATAGCATGAATCAATTTAATGAACAGAACCAAGTAAGACAAGGAAGCCAGCAATCTGGTGAAAAGGAAAAGCGAACCTCGAATCCGTATCAAGAGCCCCCAAACCCTTTCCTATCAAAAGGTGATATCGATAAAGAGTGGTTTCGTAGATTGAATATTGCTCCTAAAGTAGCAGAAAATGATTCATCGGCGATGAATTTGGAAGATCAACCTCCTCAATCCAACGCAGAGAATCTCAATGTTGAAGGAATGTTTGAATACGAAGATGAAGCGAAAGATGACGCAGCAATTCAAGTTTTAGGCAAAACAAATGACAAAGAGCAAGCCTCTTCTCAAGCTCCTGACCAAAATAACGAGCTTTTACCCACGTCAGCTGAAGACACAGATGAGGCTGAAAAGACGAATGACTCAAGTCATGTTGAAGAAACTCGAGAAGAGACGCTTCCTTTAAAGCGTAAAAATCACGATAACTTTCAAGAAGCAAATCTAAAAAATGATGAAGGTAGCCAAATCCAGAAAAGGCAAAAACGCGAACCTGATATAGAAGTAGCCACACCAGAATTTACCGAAGAAATGGATGTTGATGAAAGAGTCGATGAGTCTGATGAGGTTGCGAATTACCAGAAGTTTAACCACTCCATTGTTACGAAGCAATCTTTTATCTTTGGTGAAAAGGATCATAGTAGGGATACCAAGAACGAAGGTGAAGAGCTCGAGGAAATGGAAAGTAGCAATAATCATCGCATTATAGATTCAACGACATCGCATCATTTCTTGCAACAGTGGCATTTCTGGAGGCAAAAGACTGAAGCATCTTCTATGCAACTCAGCGAATCTCTGAAATTGATTCTCGAGCCTACCCTTCTAACCAAACTGCAAGGATTTTACAGATCTGGTAAGAAGATCTCTATGAAGAAGGTCATTTCATACATTTCCTCGAATTACCGAAAGGATAAAATTTGGTTAAAACGAAAGAAACCAAACCAAAGAAATTATCAAATTTTACTTTTAATAGATAATTCGAAGTCAATGAAGTATATTTCTGATAAAACGATCGAAACCATTGTTTTATTGCAACAAACTTTCGCAAAATTAGAGATTGGCCAATTATCAATTGCGAAATTTGGAGAAGAAATGAATATTTTATTCCCTTTCGCAAGTGGTTTAAGCCAAACATCTTTGTCTGACTCGAATGCTTTGCTTATGACAGATACACATGCTGCAGAACTATTATCTCATCTTTCTTTTGACTCTGAAAGAACTGAATTAAACAATTGTCTTACCCAAAGCTTTACCTATCTCTTGAAAGCCAAGGAGCTTGCACAAAATGCTTCATCAGCATCATCTTCTAATTCGATGATCTTGCAAATATGCTTTATTATTTCTGACGCAAGAATTGATTCAGATAATAGACAACAATTAGAAATGATTTTAAGAAAGTTAGCAGAAGAGCATATCCTACCAATATTAATTATCATTGATGATCAAAGTAACAATTCCACAATTAGTAAAGCAACAAAAAACAACACCAACAATTCAATATTAAACACGAAAGTAATTACATTTGATGAGAATAATCGGATTCTCACAAAGTCTTACTTTGACGATTTTCCCTTTCCTTATTATATAATCGTTCAAAACGTGCAACAGTTACCAGAGATTCTTACTGATGCTTTAAAGCAATGGTTCGAAATTATTAAACTTCAACTAAGCTCAGCAACTAATTAGGACGAACGATTCATAGTTGCGTTTAGAATATCTTTTCGTAATAAATTTAATTGTAAGTATAACGCGAAAGCAATCCAAGGTTAGAAGACCCCTAGAGCATTTCCATGGGTAAAGAATCTAGTCGATCAGGAATTCGATCAATAAGTTTTCGGACTATTATATGACTTCTTCGATTTTGAATTTTTACTTCTTTTGGAATTCTTTGAAATATGAAACTTGTGAATAACTGCAGAATCAGAAGAAAGAATACGATTCCAATCCATAGTAACATCCTATGTATTAACTGCCAGTGTGAGTAGCCTGAACTTTCGATTGTGAAAATAATAAGACTGGCATTCGTGCCAGCAGAGGCAATAAGAAGCGCATCATACGCTATGATCCATACCCAGCCAATTGAGGAAGTGACAAGGGGGAGGTTTCGTGGATAGAAATCCATTAATTGCCACAATTGAACACGTAGATCAACGAAGAAGATAATCAACATCAAGCCAAAAATACCAGGTAAAGCTGCCCCAAAACATAGTGCAATTGTCATGAGCCGAAAGACAAATAAATGATTATTGAGATGATGAAATTGTGCTTGATAAGATACAGATGAAAACCTTTCAAAGGGTGCACGCTTAGAATAAAATCGACTTTGTTCCTCATCTTCTTCGTCTGATTCAGCGTCGTATTCAACACGATGAAAATCTTGATGAGAAACATGCACGTCCTGATCTCTGAGGATTCTTCCATTTTCTGAGGATTCATCTTTACTTTCAATCTCTGAACTCTGAATAAAATTATCATCATCATTTGATAATGGAAATTCATGATAGAAAGCATTTAAATTCGATTTTCGATGACTTTTCGGTGATCGATATTGTGAAGCAAGAGGAGAAGGGGGAGGGGTTAGTTCACCTGCACTCGAGAATCCATCTCCTTGATTCTTCTCAGAAGCTGTAGAGATTTCTAGTCGGGGGGATTTTGGCATTTCGAGTGTGCTATTTTGCTCTAACTCGGAGTTGTGGAGATTGTGTTGCTCACTTTGAGATTCATCATCTCCTGAATCAAAGAATTTGACTCGAGTAAAGCGATCGACATTCTCTCTTGATGGGGGAAAAATATCTTCGTTGAGATCTATATCAATATTTTCTTGATCCACGCTTTCTGGAGCTTTAGGCTTCAACTGGTCGATCCAATCATCGTTACGACTTTGAGTTGTCGGTGATTGAAGACGAATCACTTCCATAACATGCTTCAATTGATCCGGTTTTACTGGATTAACTTGCTCAAATTGATCGTTCAAATGTTGAAAATCTTCGCTGATATCTCGGTAATCATTATGATTTGGGTCGTTTTCTTGCACCGGAGAATCAGGTACAATCAATTTCTTTACAATTGGTTTCATTCCATTCACTGCCGATGATTCTAAGTCAACTATTTCTCTCTCTTTCTCTCGTACAAATCGATATCTTCGACGATGGAGCATCGCTGATAACTGAATTCTGAAGTAAGGTATAAGGAATTGGGTAAATAAGCGCCACAATCCTTCCATGAAAACAAAAACCATAGCATTGATACTCACAGGAAACATGCAATTATCGTACCCACATTCACCAACTGAGGAGACAGTTTCACCATGTTTCTGAACATACGCGGCCGCGAAGGCTACAACAAGAAAGGTCAACACTAAGACAGACATAGAGGACGATAAAGACCTTACCAAGATAGTAGAAAGAGGCTAATGTGCTCACTAATTGGAAGAGAATCATTTTCACTAAGAAATAAGGATGACATGATAGAAATAGGATTTCCTTGAACTTACCAGTATAAGAAAATTCATAATTTTCGTCTGTGCGATGATTCTCTAACCCAGTTATTTGATAAGCAATAAATCCAAATATCTGATTATAAAGGATACTGATGAATGCATTCCCTCCAGAAGCAATGTACTGGACGTAAAAGGAGATTGAGTTTATTTGCCGCAATTTGTATCTCGCATAATATATACCAGCGTAACTAATTAAGGTACCAATTATACACAGAGTGAGGATCAGAATAGATAAAAGACGCCCAAGAAAAAATCTACAAAAAGTTTTCATGGAATGACTGTAATAGATAATAACCTCTCCATTCACTGGAGAATACAATAACTTCCCTTGAAAATCATTTCGAACATAATTATTATGATTGAGTCGTTCAAGATTGAATGGTTCTAATTGCTTACGCGTATTCCATTTCATCGCGAATATCTGTTCTTGTCTTTTCCACCGCTGAATGGCAAAGATGAAATAGAATGGAATGAAGAAGGCGAATGGAGGAAGTTCAGGAATGGAATAAAAATCGTTGTAAAAGATAGTAAGGAATTGGATAGCAGCACCGACTATAGCAATTATATACATACAAAAGAACAAGTATTCTATAGTAGATTTAGAAGGGATAAGAGAGTGGCGATGGATCACAAAAAACAGCGGTCTTACCAAAGAAGGCAACATCAAATGCGATTGACTCTCCAAAATAGTCTCTAATGAGATCAAACGGCAAGCTTGTTAACCATCGTATGGGATAAATCCTATCTCTTAATAAAGCTAACTCAGAGAAGTCATGAATCGCAAAAACATCTTTCACCGTTCCTCGATAGAGGAGACGAGAGATGGTGAATTCTAACAAAACATCATTATTCTCTCTATCATCAATTCTTGATTCTACATGTGCATCGCTATGATCAATCATTGAGTTGTTTTTCAGTAAATCCATTAACATTTTTACTCGCATCATTTTAGAGAATGGGGAAACACCGTTCAGCTTACAAGAATAAAGATGTTGGATTGAGGGATCAGTTTTATATTTTGCGTAAATATAGTGGAAAGGTGGGATCGAAGAGATCGTGGGAACGTGATTTATAGTGAAAGGATCAATGAAGTAGCTTTCATTCCCGTTCTTCGCGATGATATTACAAATGTCTGGATCAAGAGGCAATTCCCAACTTTCTTGAATGCCTTTATTTAACACAAATTTTGATCCAGCTCGAAGTAGGATCGTGAATCGGCCGTCATATTCGGAAATGAAACCATAAATATACTGACCACCAATAATCTTCGAAAGCTTATTTACAAAAACCACTACTTCATCCGATATGTCATCATTAATAAGAGGGCATTTTAAACATAAGTCATATTTATGCCAGTTTCGGGGATACTGATTCGTCATTGCTGAAAATTCCTTTTTCAACTGTCAAATTAGTTTGTCTAATTTTGCACCACATGGCTCTACCGAATGCTGAATCGGTAATTGTTCGGCGTTTTCCGGTAAGCAGGTACGACATTTATCTCCATTCATCCAAAAGAACTATTTTCAAACTTCTTGTCTTTTCCTGCCTTGACAGTACAGAAGCTGTTGCGAAATATGTGGATGCCAATGCATAGAAGACCTAGCTATCTTACCAATAAACGTAAACGGCCGCAGGCGACGCCATCTTTCTTATTACCTGTTCCGAAAACCAAGAAGTTGAAATGTGAGAATAAACTTATCGCTGATTTGGAGATTGGACACGCAAGCATGCAAGGATATCGAGTAAGCATGGAAGACGAACATATAATTGACTCAATGACAGGTCTGCCGGATCATGCCCTCGTGGCGATTATGGATGGTATTTCACTTTGTAATTTCTTTCTTCAACTTAATAAAATACTGGGAATAGGTCACGCTGGGTCATTCTCCGCCGAATTTGTTTCGGTTCACCTCAAGAATAAAATTGAAGAGACCGAAGAATGGAAGGAATACTCTAGCCTCACTGAGAATGAGCGGAGTACACAAGTAGGAATAATCAGTAAAGCGCTCGTTCAGGCGTACATTCATATCGACGAAGATTTGAGAGGCTTAAAAGAATGTGGAATTATGGTAAGTTTGTGTAGATGGATCATCTGTTTGGTTTTCATTAATCTTCCCTATAGGATGAGTCCGGATGTACGTTGGTCTGTACAATTATTACTCCCAGCCATATCGTTTGCGCGAATGTTGGGGATTCTCGATGCGTTTTGGGTCAAAAAAGTAAAGTAGTTGCGTTGACTGAAGATCATAAACCGAGCATTATTGAGGAGAAAATTAGAATTGAGAAAGCTGGAGGATTTGTAAGATTTGATCGAGTAAATGGAGAATTGGCGATGAGTAGAGCTATAGGAGACTTTCGATATAAAATGAATGCAACTCTAGAATTGCACGAACATTTAGTGATTTGTCTCCCCGATATTAGTATTCAAGAGCGAAACAAACATGAGGACGAGACTTTAATTTTAGCTTGTGATGGAGTTTGGGACGTCATCTCCAACGAAGAGGTTTCCAACAGACATTGTTTATTCTATTCTTCTCACTTTTTATGTCTAGGCCATTCATTATGTTAGCAATATTGTCTTGAAAGAAGAGAGTGGATTTAATAGTGATGACAGTCAAAGCGGAGAGAATGAAATTGGTTTCAATCTTCGGAGAAAAATCAGAAGACAAGAGAGTGACGATTCTCATGTTAGCTCCCAAGAAGCTGCTGAATCATTGATCGATCTCGCGTTAAAAGATGGTTCGACTGATAATATTAGCGCAATTGTCGTTCGATTTTCGAGTCAATCTTCATGAGGTTTCGTTAGTTTAGTCTTGATTAGGAAAAAGTAGCACGAAAGTAGATGGTAGGCAGTATGATGAGATTAGTCTGCGATGGTTTGTAGTAATATTTTATTATGGTAGTTCTTGATAGAGATTAAGTTAGTGTTATGCTCCCTATTTATTCACGTCATTCTTGCTTGTTTCATTTTGTACTGTAAGTTTATCTGAATTCATCCTAGAAAACCTTATTTCATGAGGTGACTTTGATTCGGCCCCAGTGACTGTTTAGGAAATAAATGATTATTAGATAACTTCCGCCGCAATAATCGATGAAGCTATGAATTTATGCTTCGTAGAAACCAATAGGGAGCATGGTCATCACGATTAATAAATTAGAATTATTTGAAAACTATTTAAATCCACCCATTAAATCCATCAAATACCGCAACAAGTAGTGGCAATCCGTCAACTTTACACAAATACCTAATTACCTAATCTTTTCGGCGGCTTCAAATCGCCGCCTGAAATCGCCTCGCCATTCATCGTTCATAATAATATTTCATTGGTGCAATGAGCGTAACAGCTGAGCAACCTATTCCCTCCTTCAGTGGGAAAAAGTTTATCTCGGGAGATGTGAAACGAAGGTTACAGCACATTGTCGCGCCGCATGTCGAAAGTTTTAACTACATGTTGGATCATGGCTTAGACGATGCTCTAGCAGACCTCTTACCCGTCGAACTATCAATTAACGAGGACACGCACATTAAGATGCAATTTACTTCTCTTGAAATTGGATATCCTTGCCGACCTTTAGGAGCTGATATAGTTCCTGTAACTCCTAGAGAGTGTCGAGAGAGCGCGACTAGTTATAGTGGCAGTTTTAAAGGATCTATCGAGGTCACGATTGAAGGAAAAGTCAATGCTCAGTATGTAATACCAGTAAAGTTGGGTGATTTACCGATAATGGTGATGTCATCAAAGTGTAATCTTCGAAACCTTGCTCCCAAGAAATTAGCGGAGATGAAGGAAGAGAGCAACGAGGTGGGTGGATACTTCATTGTCAATGGAATCGAACGAGTTATTCGTCTTCTACAAATTCAACGAAGGAACTATGCAGTGGCAATTGAAAGAAGTACTTTCAGAAATCGTGGAAATAATTACTCCGATAAAGGTGTGGCAATGAAATGTACTAAAAAGGATTTGACATCTGCCACAATCACCCTGCATTACTTGAACAATGGGTGTGCAACTTTGCGCTTTGTTTTGAGGAAACAAGAATTTTTGTTACCTGTTATTCTTGTTGCGAAATCTCTCATGAATATCTCCGACAAGGAGCTTTTCGATCGAATAGTTGGTGAAAATTTAGACAATACTTTTCTTACCACCCGCATCGAACTTTTGCTTCGAGATTACAAGCAATATAATTTGCATTCTATGAACGAGTGTTTAGCTTACCTAGGCAGCCTCTTTCGGAATCTCCTCGGCGTTACGTCCAAATACTCCGATCTCGAAACCGGAATTTTACTGATCAAGAGGAACTTGTTTATTCACGTGGAGAGTTTTGGTGGAAAGCTTGATTGCTTAATTTTTATGATTCGAAAATTGTTTAGTTTCGTGCAAGGGAAATGCATCAATGATAACGCTGACGCTTTGATGAACCACGATCTTCTTCTACCCGGTCATCTATTGAATATGATAATTAAGGAGAAGTTAGAAGAATCTCTTACCGCTTCAAAGGGGTTAGTGATAAGGGACTCTCGTGTTATGAAAGGAAAGTTTGAGGCTGAGTGTTTGAAAAACAACAAATATTTTCAGCGTCTTTGCGACCGTGTTTGTGGAAATATTGGTGCCAAAATTGCAACATTTCTCAGCTCCGGAAACGTTGTATCTTCCTCGGGATTAGATCTCATGCAGAAATCAGGGTTCACTATTGTAGCCGAGCGATTGAATCTTTTTCGTTTTTTCTCGCATTTTCAGTCAGTGCATCGAGGACAGTTCTTCACAACAATGAAGACAACGACTGTTAGAAAGTTGCTACCTGAATCTTGGGGTTTTCTTTGTCCAGTGCACACTCCTGATGGAGCTCCGTGTGGATTACTAAATCACTTAGCAAAAGATGCCGTTATTTTATCTTATCCTCCTTCAAAAAAGCCTCCAATCACAACGACTCATCCTGTTGCGCAGCCATCCGCAGTCAATTTGGACCTTCTTTGTTCAAAAAGTTATTTACAAGAAGTATTAGTCTCGTTAGGTATGCAAATTTCTGGTCTTGGCAATTATGATGGTCAGGCAATCTTCAATGAGCGAGAAAGTCTCTCTGTATTGATCGATGGTGTATTTGCAGGCTTCGTGCAGAAAGAGAAAGCACCTTCTGTGGTGGCACAGTTGAGGCGAATGAAGTCCTTGGCGAAGTATGGTCGGAGGGCAGACTTGCCTTACATACTTGAACCTACGACGGAGATTGGATTTATTCCAAAGCTTGAGTTTGATAACCTTGGCCCTTATCCTGGGATTTATATTTTCACACAGCATGGAAGAATGTCAAGACCAGTGCTGAATCTTCATACGAAAGAGGTAGAGTGGATTGGCCCAATGGAACAAGTGTTTATGGAAATTGCTTGTGTCAAAGAAGATATATTTCCCTCTCCTTTCAAAACAGCTTCGTCCACCTCTGTGGAAGACGAAGGCACCAGTCATATTGAACTGAGTCCTACGGTGATGCTAAGCCAGATTGCGAGTTTAACACCTTATAGTGACTACAATCAATCGCCTCGAAACATGTATCAGTGTCAGATGGGAAAGCAAACAATGGGTACCCCTACCCACGCCTTTAAGTTTCGCGCTGACAACAAGTTATATCGTATTTTGAATGTGCAAGCGCCTATTGTACAAACGAAGACACATGGCGAATACTTCATGGACGAGTATCCTCAAGGGTGTAATGCGGTTGTGGCTGTCATTAGTTACACAGGTTATGATATGGAAGATGCGATGATCATCAATAAAGCTGCTTACGAGAGAGGCTTTGGACATGGTTGCGTATACAAGACAATGTTTGTTGACCTCGAGGAGGAGGAAGTCAAGGCAGCAAATCTTACCTCGCGACCTTCATTTAAGTTTTCAAACTTTAAGGGTGTTGCAATGACTAATAATCAGACATCGAAGATCAGTTTAAATTCTCCAGTGAAACATGATGCTATCTTCGGTGGTGATCTGGTCTGCGAATCGTTAGATTATGATGGATTACCTGCTGAAGGAAATTTAGTCCATTATGGAGAGCCTATTGTATGCTTAATCGACGTTTCAACTGGTAACCATAAAATAATATCGCACAAAGACCACGAACCAGCATACATCGATGCAGTGCGAGTAATTGGTTTAGGAAGTAGTACGAACACGAAAGTGGAGAGGTCAAATTTCCGGCGAGTTGCTATCACTCTTCGATACAGACGCAATCCGATAATTGGAGATAAGTTTTCCTCTCGACATGGACAGAAGGGTACTTTGTCTGTTCTTTGGCCTCAAGAAAATATGCCGTTCTCTGAATCAGGAATGTCCCCTGATGTATTAATTAACCCTCATGCTTTCCCCAGTCGAATGACTATTGGTAAGGATTTGGCGCCTGTCTAATCATGCTGTGTTCATACTATTTCTATTTTTAGGGATGTTGATCGAGTCCATGGCTGGGAAAGCAGGGGCAATTCATGGTATGTTTCAAGACGCAACACCTTTTCAATTCCACGAGGAACGAAAAGTCATCGATTATGTTGGAGAACAATTAAGGTAAATATCTTTTTCGTTGTTTACGATTGGATAACTGTTTTTGTTCAGAGCTTGTGGATATCAATACTATGGATCGGAGCCGTTGTATAATGGATTAACAGGAAAAGTAATGCAAGCTGACATTTTCATCGGACTTGTCTTCTATCAACGTTTAAGGTTAGTAGTGCAATATTTACTTTTGGTTAGCATTGCTGACGGAATGACTCAGGCACATGGTGAGTGATAAAAGTCAGGTACGCAGCACGGGACCTGTGACCGCCATTACCCGTCAACCAGTTAAGGGAAGAAAGAAGCATGGTGGTATTCGCTTAGGAGAGATGGAGCGTGATGCTTTACTCAGCCATGGTGTCGCTTTCTGTTTACAAGATCGATTAATGAATTGTTCAGACTCCCACGTGGCCTTCGTTTGCAGCCAATGCGGAAATTTATTGTCTATATTCGCTCAATCGATAAAGAATTCAATTGGGCAATCTACAATGCGGTTCGAGAATACAGGTTTGTGGTTACATTTTCATACATCAAAGCTATAACTTTTTTTTAAATTTAGGCTTTCGGACTCAAATGCAGCAAACTTGTCATGAGTGCAAAAACAGCGAATTTGTACGACCAGTATATCTTCCTTACGTTTTCCGGTACTTGACTAACGAGCTCGCTGGTATGGGGATAAAGTTGACTTTAGAAATTGAGAATTCGTAGTGGAGTTAGTGAATTGTTTATATTAGAGTAACGTAGAAAAACGAAAAGCTGCGACCGTTTCTTACGACCAACACACTCACTCGCATGAAAAATGAAGAAATCCGTTTCCTCGTTGTCGGCCACGATGATTGGGGCGCACGAAGAATACTCCAATCCAGGCAGGTATCTATCTTTTTCATTTGATACATTTCTCTCTTGCTAAGGGTCTTAGGGAGATCTTTATTCAAGAGGCCAGAGAAATAACGGCTTACATCAAAGATATTCACCATTCCCGGAAAATAAGTCACCAACAGGTGAATTACCCCGAAACGGTGCAAAAGTTAAGTAATATTCTGAGCGAAAAGAGCTTTCAGTCATTTTCTTCTGGAAATCAACTGAATCAGCCGATGGCTCGAACAGAAACTGATTTTCACAAGTCCATGAATTTGGAGGCCCGAACGATGAAGTTGAAGGAACATCAACAAAAAATGATTGACCACATGAAAACTGAAAGGCATATCAACGAGAGGAAACGGCTTTATAATCGTGAAATCGGAAGAAAGGCCGTTGTAAATCAGGTGCAGCTGAACGACTTATAATTGCAATTGAACACTAATATTAGTTTACGAAACAGATTCTTTCAGGTAGCGGACCTTTGACCAAATCTCCGATTTTCCCACAGAAAGCTAGCCACGAACAAATTCTCGCGATTACAGGCACGCTTCACGCTCCGAACCCATTCCTCATTCCACCTGAAGTTCCGAGGCCAAAGAAATGGCGCGGAGATGGAGAGGGTTGGTCAGTTAATTAAACCTTACAAATGCATTTTCATTTGATTATTTGAAATCTATATCAAAGGGTCTGGTTCTTCTGTATGTATTGAATAAATAAATCTTGTACTTTTCCATCTTGTCAGTTTCAGACCAATCAAACTCTGGCTTCAAATCGCCGTCGTCACTTTCTTCATCTTGTTGCTCATCATCATCATCATCGCTTCCTGATCCATCTGGATTTACAACTTCTTGTTTCTGAGCTAAATGTTTTCTCTTCCACTTTTCGTATGATTCACCTTCGTCCCCGTCCCAGTGTCGGTTCCAATTATGATCTAAGGCCTTCTGGCGAAAAGACTTCACAGCAGCCTCATAGGTAATGAAACTGTACTTCTCAACAAGGTCAGAGATGGCCTGACGACAAGAAGTGCGCCAATCAAGTTCAAGTTGAGCCTTTATTTCTTGTACCTTTTCGCGTAGTAATTCTATTCGATCATTAAAGGCATTAGCCTCGTCTTCTGCCTTATTCAGCACTGTGATCGCTTCTTCGATTGAGTGGAATCCGTGGTTTTCATACGCAGCGCCTTGTTCAAACGCAATCTTTCGAGCCGTTACAATTTTGATGTGATCATTTGCTTTCTTTAACTTCAACTGTTGGGATAAGATCATTTCTTCTCTTAACTGTACATCTTCTTTGAGGATAGCTTTGCGCCTTTTCACTTCTTTCTCAAGAAGCGTTTTGCCTTCTTCTGTCAAGATCCAAACTCTAATTTCGTCCTCCAACTCTTCAAACTTTTCCAGTAGTTCATCTTCCTCAGCCGCACGCCGATCAGCTTCTTCTGCAACATAGCATGATTTGCAAATTACAACTGCTGGCTTTTGGCAAGGATTGTGACGTTTAGGTTTGTTGCGAAATTCATCCATACAGTCGCAACTTCCGAATGTAACTTCTTCAGTGTCCGCAATTGTACCGTAAGGAGAAACAAAAAGTCGAATGCTGTCCTTTAGCAAGTCTACAGTGAAGGGAAATGCTATGGGGGGCAGAGCTTCGCTAATTAACTGAAAGATTGAAGATCTTCCATTCGGATAATATACATTTGGTTTAGTTTCTCTCAGCAAAGCAGAGAGGGAAATCACCCAAACATTGCATAACTCGGCATCCTTGCCCCAGTTTCGTTGAGAAGTATATAGACTAGATTCAGGGTACCTCGGATCGTTGGTCGAGACGAGTTTGGAAACCACAGATAAAAATGTTCTAATAATTGTGAGATAAAGTTCTGTTTCGCGATCTTCCCGCAATTTAGTAATACTTGCAACGATTTCTTCACCAGTTGAGGGACATTTGAAAAACTCACCATTTATGTATTCGTCAACTGCCTGGTCGAATGATGCCAGATCCTCTGGAGTAAGAAATCCAGTTCCATCTTCGAGAACTTCGTGCGCAACAGGAGTAAAAGACTCTATAGATAGATCGAAATCCTCATCGACCATTAGTTGGAATAGGAGCCTTTTTCGATATTGACGGATCTTGAAGTAATTTTGAATTGTAATCAATCCTTCTGATATCAAATACGGCGGAGGAGTGATATACGGATTATAGTCAAGTTCAACCATGCACAGATTATCAATAAATATAATACTTTCAGGAATCTCTAACAAGTTATTTTCGACACAGGAAAAGAATTTGATCGATTTTCCAAGTTGACGACTAAAGAATTCTTCGTCTAAAACTTCGAGGTAGTTATGGCCAACCCGAAAATCAATCAAACTCATCATAGAGAGATTTTTTGGTAAAGAAATCAGTTGATTTTTCTCCAAGTTTAGTACACGGAGAGACGAAAGTTGACAAATCTCCTCTGGAAAATCGATGAGACGATTTTTCGATAGAATCAACACTTTCAATTCTTTCAGTAATCCAAGTGCTCGGGGAACAGTCTCCAGAAAATTTGATTCTAAGTTTAAAGTTTGTAAATGTTGAAGATTGCTTATTCCTTCAAAAAGATGGTACAAACGATTTTTGGACAAATCTACCGAGAAATTAGGATCATCGAATAAGAAAGGAAAGTTACTCACTTATACTCCGAATGTTAATTAGTTCCGTGAAACCCTCAGGCAAAAACTCCAAGAGATTTTCTTCGAGACTAAGAGTCGTTAAACGTTCAAAAATCGAAATGTTATCAGGAATAGCTGCTAATCGACACCCGCGAATTGATAGTGAATGAATTCTCCTCAATTCTCGCGGAAATCCACTGGCGCCTGAAGAAAACAAGTTCAGACTAGGATTAAAGTCTAATTTAACCTTCCTAAAATGAGGGTTCCTTAAGATTACTTGAGGGATTTCTTTCAAACCAAGAAGTTGCAAATTGAGGAACCCTTCTCTTACAGATGACTGCACCCGAGTTTGAAGGGTTTCAGTAAGTTCTTGTTCAAGAATAGTGATCTCCTGGTTGATACTAATGTTATGAAAAGATACAAGCGGCGGTTTTCCATGTCTTTCAATTAAATATCGATTTCTGAGGTACCACAAAATATTCGCAATCCCTCTCTCAAATTCCTCCATCGGCGGATCTTCCAAAGGGTTTTCATGTGCAACGAATCGATTTAAAGTGGAACAATACCCTAATGAGAAAGGTACAGTTTTTAAGCGGTTATGAGAAATATCGAGCTTCTCCAATTTGGGTAAAAATCCGATATTCTCTGGTAAGCGAAGCAAGTGGTTGTCATCGAGAAGAAGTTCGACCAACTCCTTACAATCGCACAGTGACGTTGGGAGTAGCTTTAATTCGTTGTTTGAGAGCTGTAAACATCGCAAAGCCTTCAAATTACCAATGGTGTTCGGTAATTCTTCCAAACGATTACGATTAAGACACAATTTCGTCAGTAAAGTCAACTTGACAAATGATTCTGGAAGGAGTTTGATAGCATTAGAATTGATGACCAATTCTTCGATTGATTTCATATTACCAAAGGTGTTTAAGGCTTCAGGAAGTGTCCAAGATGTGGTTCCTGATACATTATTGCGGTAATACGTACTCCCTGACATAATATCTGTGTCCGGTTCCCATTCATGAACCTGGCATACAGAAAGATATATCTTTCTCTGTTTATATCTACGAACATCTGACGAATGATGAAAAATATGTAAATCCTTTTTCTTTTTCAAACCTTCACCGTCATAATGTTCGATATGTGAAACCTTTTCCCGAGTTAAGATATTCATCCACAAATTCTTCCCAGTTCTCCTATCTATAGTCGGCATCCACATATCTTTCTCTTGCAAGAGTGGCGGAAGAATAGCAAGGCTAGAAACAGCATTTCTATTGAACGTAAGCTTTTTAATATTTCTCAACCGAATCACCGCATATGGGAAAAGAGAAAACAGATTCTCAGATAGATTAAGACTTGTAAGGGAATCGATAAATCCAAATTGTTCTGGCAGGACAGAAAAGCTATTTCCTGATAAATCCAGGGTATGAAGGGAGCCTAAATTGCTGAAGGAAGCAGGTAGCTTAGCAATTGAATTGTTTGATAAGTTGAGGATCTGCAAGTCGGTCAAATCTCCAAAATTGTCAGGTAGTCGGACCAGTCGATTCATGGAGAAATCAATGAACTGTAAATATTTAAAACTATTTATTGATATTTGAGGTAAATTCGGACTTAGAATATTGCGAAAGCGATTCCTTACACATTTAAGTTGTTTCAAATGATTAATTTGAAGAAATAAGGTCTCTGCAAGCTCAATAGGAAAATCCTCAAGATCTGCATTTGGAAGAAGAAGTTCGTGGAATTGATTGCTCAAAGCATACTGCATTCTTGAATCAGAAAGATGATAGTCTCGAGAGACTCTAGCCATTTCGTGAGTTCCGACAATGCGGGAGATTTCATGCAAAGATTGGTTGTTCAGAGCAGCTTCAAGAGACTTAGTACTACGATTTGTTTCTAAAATCTTATCCACAAGAGATTTGGTTCCAACTCCTCCTGCAGTTCGACTGAGTTTTGTAGCCTCCCGAACTCTCAAATCGTTGAATGAGTTTGTCTGGTGATCTTGCTTCATTTCGACATGAGCTTGATGTTGTTCAAGGACAGAGCGTTTGAGCAGTTGCCGAGCCCTGACATACCCATGTTTTTTGACGAGATGTTCAAAATCTATTTGCCCCTCCATTTTGAGAGTAACCGTCAAAGAATTGTTATTTTCCTTTTTATACGCTGCATTTGGGATTAATAATTGGGTTAAAAAGAAAAGACCAGCTAGGAAGATCCTCCTAAACAAAGCTTCTCCAATCAATCATTAAATCAGAAAGAATAAAAGATATTTACCCAATCCATACAACATGACCGCCCCCGAGTTTAAGACTAGACATTGGCTACTTGCAATTGGATTGCAATTGGGAATTCGTGTGAGATACTTTGTCGAAAATTTATTTGGTCTGAAGCCTCTGTTTTCCCCTTTGACGGCCTACCCATCCAAATGGAGACCAAAGAATTGTCCTGAGTATGACTTGATCACACAGCTTGGATTCGTGTGGATTTGGTGGATCGCTGCTTTTGGTCGAGAATTTTCCATTATTTATATCATTTTTGCTAAGACTGGTGTCTTGCATCTCCTAAACGGGATCCATAAGTGGTTGTCTGACCGCCTTATCGCACAATTTAAAGCAGCTGGTTACACCTCAGCAAATCGTGAGATGCAAATTCCTGAATATGATTGGAAGAAAGGAAATCCGGAAGAGTTTTATCAAACTTTCGTCAAACGTCCTCATCCTGTTATCTTACGAGGTTTTATGAATGATACACAGCTCCTAAAAGACTTAAGTTGGGATCAAGTGCTTGGTAAATTTGGAGAGGAGGATGTTTTCCTTACAAAGAGAGAAATTGATGGATATCCTGGGAAGTTGAAGGAAGTAAATAATCCGAATGTCTATCTCCACAATTCCGAAAAGCTTTTCACCAAGTTTCCAGAAATTCGGTAAGATCTTCTCTTAGTCGTAACTCTTATTTGTTATTCCTAACGAAAACAATAGATCATTGTTCCAGTACGAACGTTTAGAGCCTTTTCTACACATGAAAGTCGGGTACGAGCAAATCTTTGTTGGTCGCCAAGGTACTGGTTCACCTTTTCACCATGCGGCAGTGTACAATATGTTCTACCAGATTGATGGGAAGAAGCAATGGTGGTTTATTGACCCATACGATAGTTTCTTGGGCTATCCTATGGCTTTATTTGGACGTGCTGCTGGTTTTTTGATGTGCTTGTGGCCAAATGAATACAACAAGGAAGCGTTTCCGCTTTTCCAATATTGTCCTGTGTACACTGCTGTCTTGGAACCAGGGGATGTGTTGTTCAACCCTCCATGGTGGTGGCATTCAATTAAGAATATCACAGAGACCACTGTTGCTGTGGCCTCTCGCTGGCACACTGATGGAATTGCTGGTCATAAACTTGTTATGACAGAGGAAGACTACGATATTTATCGAATCGGTTCTTACTTTTTTATGATTGGGATGACCTCTTGGTCCTTCTTACATGCTATCTTACAAACTCCGAGCCCTCGCTTTGACGAGCATGTTACCCTCAGAGAAGCCAAGAATCGTTATGTTCATAAACAAATTGTCATGTCTGACAACGGAGGTTTGAACGTGTTGGGAGTTACGACCAAATTTTAGGAAAATCATTCTCTTTTTTTTCCTCAACTCTAGGCAGTAGAATTATTTTGATTTAGATAATAAATACGAAGTACATAGCTTTATAGATAAGATAAATGACAACATAAAACTCATTGGTTTGTAGCAGAATCGCTCGCTCCTTTACTCAGTGAAGTTTCATTTGATCTTCCAACAATCAACTCGTTTGTCGGATCATCCTCGTAACTTCGCTCGCTTTCAGCTAAACTAATCTCTTCGTTTTCCTCCTCGGATATTTCTTGAAAAGGTTCATCCACGTAGTCATAGCCACTGTAGTACTCTGACTCCTTTGGTTCCAAGGGGACCTCATTATCGTTCGCTTGAGAAGGTTGGCCAATGATATATTCAGAAAATTTGGCTGAATCTGCGTCACGCAACCAAGGATGTTTGAGAGCTTCAATCGCTGTAGGTCGTTTCAATGGATCTGTATGCAGCAGATCCCGAATAAAATCAACAAATAAATTTTCATCATTGGTTTGATCTTCTTTCCGTTGACTGAAATGAAGGCGACTTCGCAGATTTGTTTTCTTCGGAAAAATTAAATGAAAGTTTCCTTCGTCATCCCTTTCATAAACAATGTTTGACAATGTAAAATATTTCCCTGAATCTCGACCATTCGTAAGAAGTGATTCAGGAAATGGACCAAGAATCCCAGTGATTCGCGATAACATAGTCGGCACAGAATCATTTTGAAACAGGACATATCCTGTGAACAATTCTGCAATTACAGCACCAACGCTCCAAATGTCTATTCTGGAATCATAGTTATGCCCCAGAATGACTTCTGGTGCTCTGTAAATGGAAATCGAAAAAATGAGTTTCGAAGCAATAAAGTTGGTTACTTACCTGTAGGAACGGGATTGAATATAAGTGGTTAAATGATCTGTTGTAAAGCAGCTACTCCCAAAGTCGATAAGCTTGATTTCACATTTGGAGAAGGATTTTATCACAATATTTTCTGGCTTCACATCACAATGGATCAACTTCAACGAATGAATAAACGCCAAAGCCTCCAAAACTTGTTTAGATATTTTCTTCAACCTGGGAAGGGTATAGTAGAACTCTAAATCATTTTCCTTTATATAGCGGCCAAACTCATACAAATTCTCTTTAAGGAGTTCCGAGACGATAAAGAGATGTTCCTTGCAATAGAAAAAATCGATCAGTCGGAGCACATGGTGATCATCAGGCTCCCCCCGAGAATTTATATACTGGAGGAGTTTGATCTCATCCAGAGATTGATCAAAATAATCTTTGTTGTTTTTTATCACCTTCAAACAGACCCATTGAGGTTCATTTTCTTCAGCCGCGAGATCAATGCATTGTAGTGCTGTAGAAAAAGCAGCACTTCCGAGAACGTCGTAGACCTCATATCTTCCAGCTATTCGAAAACATGTCAGCAGTGAGTAAAGTAAATTCTCTCCATTACCTAATATAGCACCCTTCGGATGCTTGAGATCTTTTGACTCCTCGAAACCAGTTTTGTAGGGCTCAAAGATGACCTTCAAGTTAAAATAGCAGTGGGTTCCATCAGCTCCTTGAAAGCGATGCTGCCCCATTATTTCCGACCTAAGACAAAAAGCGTTACTAGATACCCGTAAATAGCAATTAGCTGGCACACCTTCTACGTTCTCCAGCACTTTGTCGTTTCGGTTCCGATTTTAAAACTTCATCTAAAACAATATCCTTCTCTCCATCTGCAAGATACTCGTTTACGGCAGAAAGTTCATCAATCTCCTCAACTTCAGATGAACCATTCTGAACATCCAGAACATTTTCTCTCTTCGGATCGGTAAGCTTCTTGATCCCATCCCGTCTCTCGGCCACCAATAAAGCAGCATTCCTCTACGAAAGAGAACTGTAAGGGAAGAAACTTTATGATCACCAAGATGGCTTACATCCTCATATTCGAAGAACTCCTGATCACTTAAAGTGACTGTTATATACCCGGTATCGTCATCATTATCCCACTCATCGTCGATTTCAACTATTCGGCTTTTCATTGAATCAATTAATTCAAAAATCTTTGATGACATACTGTGATTGTGGTTCTCCGATCCATCTCCGTCATCAGAATCTGTTTGATAATGTTTCCTCGATGAATTCGTCGCTCCATATTTTAGTTTTGAAAGAACATCGAGTTCATCAAAGGAAGGGTTATTGAAAACTTCTTCGCTCGAATGAGAGTCATTTTCATTCAATATATCGATAATTTCATCAATTTGTTCCTTTTCATAGTTTCGAGTTGGTGATTGATCAGATTCTATGAGTATGTTTTCTGAGCTTTCATCGAATTGCCGTTCAAGACTATCTACCAAATTGTTAAACTGAATTTGAACCTCATTCGCAGATCTAATTACGTCCTTCCCAATTTCATCACGAAATGCTAAATCTTCACTTCTTTCGTTGGATAGAGTTGTTTCTGATTTGTCGATCTCGTCCGACATTTTTAGTAACACCAACTAGAATTTGAATTCGTTACATTGAAATATCGATTTTTGAAAAATAAGAGATTTTTGCGAATTAACGGAACTGGGATAACGAACAAACAAACAGTTAAAATTTGATTGTGAATGAATCAACAAATGACAAGTCAAAATCAAAGTAACGTTCTTTTTATTGGAGATCTTTCCATATTTTGTACTGAAAAAGACTTGAATGATTTATTCTCTGGGTTTGGAACTGTTACTGAAGTAAAAATTATGAAATCTGATGACAAAGGTCGGAGCTTGTCATATGGATTTGTGAAGTTTTCTGATCCAGCTGACGCTGCTCGTGCTATGAACCATCTGCAACATAAATTATTGCATGGGAGACATTTAAGGTATAAATCTTTAAATTCAGTGCTTTCCTGGATTTAAATCATACATTCATTAGAATTAACTATGCAAGTCATCGGAGTAAAGGCAATAACCCACTTTCGTCGCATTCTGATGGTCTAGAGACATCTCCAGTTCACGTTTCTTTCATTTCCTATCAGGTAATTGTCTGAACACAGTCTAAACCTAGCTTTACGCATCGTAGATACACAATCTTGTGACCGAAACTTCTCTTCGAGTTCTTTTCAGTAAATATGGGGAAGTGGCGGACGTCAGCATCAAAAAGTCTACTGTTGATCGAGTAAGGCTCATTATCATATATCGATTCTCTCATTCGACAGTACTTAGGCTTTGAATCGGCAAAGCGGTTACGGATTCGTACATTATCCAATAACTCCCGAAGGAATTAATGCAGCGTTTCGTGCTGCGACTGAGCTTCAAGATACAACTGTGGATGAAGTGAACTATAAGTCTAGCTTGAGTCATAAATTAGCTGGTTATATCGAACAGTCCAAAGTGCTCCATACTCAAGCTTCCCAAGTGACTTCTCAGAATAAAGATGAGTCTCCCAAAACCTATATCTTTAATAGTAGTGAGTTGAAACCAAATTCCAGTGCCCCTTTACTACCTCATCAATTAGTCCCTGGAATTAGACAATTCAACTATGTACCGATGCCGGTTTCCAATACTCCCGCTCCCGCTCCTCCACTTCCTTCGCCTTCTATGCAACACCAGCAATTATCTGCCTATCCACAGATGAATTCGTTTGCACCTACTTTACCTGTTCAGCCCCCACAGCTTCGATCTTCCATGGATCAGACTATTGTCGTGTCTCCTGTAATGGTTCCTCACTATCTTACGTCTCCTCCTCAAATGGATTATTCACGTTTTCCGTATGACTCCAACGTTCATTTTCCTGCTAATTTAACAGTGAATGGCTTCACTCTATTCCATAATCCAGTTGTAAATAGTCCACCTCAAACCAATCACAGCCCTCAAACTTTTTATACCCTTGGTGACAATCGATATGGCTGCACTCCTAGTAGTATTTCTTCAGTAGAGACTATGTTTGATCAATTAGTTGCGCCGCTGCTTGTTTCCCCTTCAGACTACGCTTTCAACAAAGTAAGTTCACCGCTAGCTGCTAATCATTCCCATCCGCTATCGGCGAAGCCACTTTCTTCAATCCCTAAGAATACCAACAATGTCAACTTGAAGAAGCTTCGTCAACGACCTGTCCGAAAGGCTTTAAATCAGCTTGAAATCGGCTCGCAACCTTATCCAGATCCAAAAGATTACAAGTCTTCTCTCCATGATCACAATCAAAACCTTCGGGAACGTGTTGATGAGAAGAGCGAAATTGATAGTAGCTCGTAGTGTAATCTGTTCTCCGAATGCCATTGCAATCAAGTTTTAATCATCTTTGATCAGTTATTTGATTTCCTCTGTTTAAATTCGTTTTGTTTCTCCTGTTCCTCTCCATCACTAGCCCTGGAAAATCAATTCTAATTTTAAGCCTCTTTTCACGCAATGAGCAGCAGTGTATGATTGTAGTGATTACTGAATTTAATCTTAACTAGTTTGCCGATTTTTTTCACTGCTTCTCTGAAACGGGGGTGGGATGATCTCGAAAAACAACAAAATTATTTTCGAAATACAGAACGCATAATATGGCTAATTTTAGGTGATCTCTCAACATTCTTCTCTAAGCAATGACATAAAGGAAAGATTTGTCAGTATAGTCCTAATCTAGGCGTCACAACAACATTGAGGATGTTTTCCATTTTTTAATTTTTTCGTGCTTTAGCAGGGACTTGCTGCTCTTGAAGGTTGAGAGTACTAAACAGGTTCTTCTCACTGATAAATCTGTTTGTCACCAGTGCATTTTGGGGAATTGTCTTCAGAAGTGCATTAACAATTCGTTATTAAATTAACGATTAATCATTGTGGGATTAGATTGAAGAGCAGCCACGCTTTGACTTCGAAGGTCATCAACCGCCTTTTGCAACGAAGAAAATGCAAGCCTCTCCATCTCATCTCCATTCCCATCGATGGTTGAAGAGAAACTCGTATTTTGTTCATCGTTGTTTTTGTTTTGTTGAACTCGAATCTTAAAATTGTCTAACAGTTCATTTTTGCGGGGTGAAACTCTGGTGGAATTGAAATCTGACTCCACAATCTGAGTAGGAAAAGCCGGAGCGATTTTTTCGGCAGCTGCGACCAATTTCAAATACTGAGTTTGTTGACTTTCCTTCAAATTCGTTAAAAGTCCAATTTCAAGCATTTCTTTCTGTTTCCTCTGTTCTAACGCAAATGTTGACTTTTGCACCTCATTTTCAAGTTCTGTAAGCTCTGTAGTGGTCCTGTGCAATAAAGCCTTCTTGGCCTCCAACTTTCTCGATTCTTCAACCGATAATGCTCTCTTCGATTCATAAGAATCCTCCATTTTCAAGACTTCATCCTTCAAATCCATCAAACGGTTTTCGATCTCTCTTGATAACTTCTCGACGTTTTCATGTTTCCGAATTTCGCTCTCTCGTCGTTCAATGATCTTCTGAATCTCGATCTCATTTGAACGCTTCAAACTTTCGAGGTTTTGTTGTTGCGTTACAATCGCCGTCAATTCTATCTGCAAAGCGTGATTCTGTTGTGATAATGATTCGTGCCGATACTTTAAATTTTCCAGATTTAGAGTCAACTCACGACTCTCCTGCCTTAACCTTGTTAACAGAGATTCTTCGTATTCTTTTGATTGGCGAAGAAGATCAATTTCGCTGCTTAATCTTTCGCAGCTCATTTTGATAGTCGATTCCATCATTTTCAGCTCACTTTCTCGACTTTTCAATTCTTGAACAACTGATTGAGAGTGCAAAATTTGTTTTTGTAAATTTGCAAGTTCATCTTTTCCTTTTCCCAAAAGAGAATCAAGCTCTTGCTTTTGAATCGATTTTGAAAGTAACATTTCCTTCGATTTTTCAAATTGCTGAGAGAGGACATTGTATTCATTTTGCAAACTGGATCTGTTATTTTTGAGTTCCAAAAGATTCCTTTTCTCTTCCTCTATTTGGTGGTGAATATTCTGGATTTCTTGCAGGCTGGTATGGTGAGCTTTACTAGAGTTGGATTGCATTTCTTTCGCACGCGAAATCCGATTCTTCAGATCACTCTCTTCATCTTTAAGTCGTTCAACAGTCTTGTTCGTGGATTCCAGAATTTTGGAGGTTTCTAGAACAGATTGCTTTTCAACTTGAAGTAGAACTTTAGTTTCCTCAATCGATGTCTTAAGGCCTTGTATTTCACGTATTAGGCTTGTTCTTCTATCTTCATGAAATTTCATTTCATTCTTTAAATGTTCCAAATTAATTTCCTCGTCTCGCACCAGTTTTTTTGCTTCATCAAAGCGTCTTTCAATGGACCTAACCTCGGACTGCAAATTCTGTAACTCAATTTGCTTGGCGCAACATTGCTCTTGAGTTTGGCGTAAGGCAAGAGAGGCATGTTGGCTACGATTTTGAATTTCGAGGATTTCTGAATCTAAATGTTTCCGTGTAGACTCGTGGGAAACCAAAAGATCCTGAGATATACGACGCTGTTCCATAGTTTTCTGCTGCAAAGAAGCAGTTTCTCTTTGTAACTCCAAAAGCTTTTCGCGTGATTCCTTAATTTTTGTGTTGTTTTCTGTGAGTTGCCTTTCGGCATATTCGGTCTTTCGTTTAAAATCTTCCTCGCTAGACTGAAAGTGTATTTTGATATTTTCAACTTTCTCCGTCAGCAAAACAACTTCCTGTTCCAAATATCTTTTGCTCCGCGTCCCTTGCTCTAATTCGACGGATACACTTTGAAAATCATTCCGTAAATTTGAAAGGCGGAGAATTTCTTCTTCCTGCTGCCTAATGAGCAGACTTATTTGCCCTTCAAGTTCCTTTCGGCGATGAAGAGTCTCTTCCTCCTAACAAGACCGAAGCGTTAAGTGCGAATATTTCAACAGCAAATAAATACCATGGTGCGTCGTTGTTTTTCGATTTGATCCAAAATCTCCTTTTTTGTTTTGACTTCTTTATTGAATTGCACCACTTGTATTTTGAACTCTCTGGTCTTCTCGTATATTGCCGCTTTGGTAGCACGAAGTTTACTTTCTTCTTTCAATATCTGGTCCTTTAACTCAAGGTTTAATCCTTCCATATCCGATAGTTCGTGCTTGAGAGAGGCAAAACGCTCTCGGGCGGCATCAATACTTTTATTTTCTATTTCGTTTAAAGCGCAACTCTCTTTGAGATTATTTCGAGTTATTTCTAATTCTCTTTTCATCAGATGCACTTCTGAATCAAGTTTAAGAAGTTCATCTCGCCCACTTTGCAATTTCACACTTAATGACTCCAACTCTGAAAGGGTGCTTTCTGCTTGTCTATAGAAGGATAAGAAAGATAGTATACACAAAAATATTGTACCTTCTGCAGTCAAGAATGTGTTGTTGCAACTGCTTGATTTCCTTCTCTTTTTCCTTTACCTGATCATGACGGCTATCAATCTTCGCATCTAAATCAGCTCGGATTTTCTACCAAAAGAAGTTTAAAACATCGCTAATTTTCACTTAAAATTGAAAAAACTACCTGCAATTGTTCGATCTCTCTCGAAAAGATGACAGAGTCTTCCAAAGTTTTCACACCCACAATTGCGTTTTCTACAAATCTCGAAATAATTCTTTTATCACCAGCTTTTGCGAAATACTCAAAAACTGTGTCGTTATTGCTCAAGTTATCACTTTTCTCCTCTCGTGCTATTGCAGTAATAGCAATAATGATACGGAATGCAATATGAATACAAGAATTTCTGAGTTCAGACTTCTGGGAAGGAGTTGCACTGAGACATTCTTCCACACCCTCAAGAATCATATGAGCCAGGATTTCTGCTGCTGCAGTTTCTAATTTGCTGAGCTTCACATCGAGCAAGTTCAAAATTTGGTTTGCACCGGGATGAACATTGTTATAGTCTCGCCCATGAACAGTAACCAAGTCAGATGCATCGTTTAACTGAGACTTTAAAGTCGAATTTTCTCTGGATAGAACTTTAATTTGGTTACTCAAGTCTGTAATATTTCTCTGTAGCGAAGTCATCTTCCCTTTTGCGCTCTCAATCTCCTTCCAATTTGCGGCCTTTTCGGAGAACAACTCATTACATTTCATTCGTAAATTCCTGTTTTCTTCATGGATAGCTTGAAGATTCAATTTCATTTCCTGTAAATTGAGCAGTAAACTCGAGATTTTCTTTTGCAATTCGGCTACGTTCGTCGTTTCCTTACTCGCAATTTTCTCATCTTGCTTCTTTTCAAAAACTGTCAGCTCTTCTTTTAAGGCTTCATTTTCCTCTGTCAGTCGCTTTCTTTCGGAGAGCCAAAGCGCTTTGTCGTGATCATGGGCGCGCTTACTTTCAATGATTTGCTTTTGTACACGACTAAGTTCGTCATTAGCGTTCCTCAACGCTACCATCGCTCGCTCCAAATTTTCATCAGATTGCACAAGGTCAGCTTTCAATTTCTCAGTATTCTGGTTCAAAACCTGGCACCTCTCTAAAATTGATTGCTTCTCTTCTTCATTTAATAGTAACTTGTCAGTTAATTTCTCTATTCTCTTCCTTAATTCTTCAAATGTACTTGACGCTAATACCACTCTTTCGTCGCTGTTTTGGTGAATGCTTTCTTCATGAGAGGAAAAACTTTTGTTCGGAGATACTCCTCCAAATCCAAATGAATAGAGGTTAGTTGATATTAATTTTCCATCAAGGTACTTCAGATTGCTCAAACTATTGAGGAGAACAGAGTAGAAATTGGGATGGCTACAGATTGGATTTTCGTCGATGCGAATATTCGTTAAATGCGAAAGTGCCTCCAAATGTTTCAGATCATCCATTACATTCAATCTATTTCTTGCTATACGAAAATGAGATAACAGTTGCAAATCCTTGATGGATGAAGGGATGCGTTCGATTAAATTTCCTGATAAATTCAACTTCCGCAATGCTTTTAGAGAGCTCAAGCCTTCTATCTTGTTGAGAGAATTTTCAGCCAAATTTAGTTCCATTAAAGACACCAACGAATCTAATCCGCGAATCTCACTAATGGCATTATAGCTAAGGTTTAATTGAACCAAATGAGGAACAAAATGTAGATTTTCTATTCTTCGAAGCTTTCCTTGCTGATTTCTCAAGTGCAAATCTAGTTGTTCGATTTCTTTTAAATGATTAACATCTTTTGCACCTGTGACTTGGAGGAGTAGGTCAAGAGTTAGTGCAACAACGTTCATGGACATATTTTTGAATTTAACTGGGTTTTAAGGAATTTCTTTCAGATTCAGGTCCCTCTCCTAAAGACTAATTTAGAGTGACGTAAAATAAGACGTAGCCTCCATTCATTTTTTATTTTTGTTTAATCAAATTTATTGATGGAGAAATTTCCTCGAGGGAAAGAGGGCCAACCCAACGAAAAGCAGTTAGTCGGAGTTAAAAGAAGTCTAAATCAGGTCATTTGAATCTGCATTTTGTTTTTGCTTGATGTTGATCTTCTTGTTGTAGGAACTTCTTTTCGGCCAAAACAAGCGTCTCAAATCGATCATTGTCGAGAAAGCAACCACAATAAAGAAAAGAAAGTCAGATGCTGTTAGCGAAATTTCTAACAATTTCGATGGAATAGGGCGGAAAGTGACTGCTAAAGATTTTACACCAAACGTGATAACTATTGGTGTTGTCCTTTCTGTTAATGCGAAGAGTGCTAAGGTCTCATTACCCAATGGATACATCGGGACCTTAGTTTTTGATGACTTGTTAGACGAACCTATAGTAAGATTTTGTCTTGAAATTATGACTTGTATCACTGATTGGCAATTGTAGGAGAACCCGAGCAACTGCATTAACCCTTATCAGATCATCGAGTGCTGTATTCTTGAAAATTCAATCAACTCATCAAACAAAAGGCATCTCGTTCTTTCGATGAATGGGACAAGGGTCTACCGAGGTTTGGCTCTTAAACATCTGAGTGTTGGCATGCAAGTTTCTGGAATAGTTGTTAGTGAAGAAGATCATGGGTAATTAAGTCTTTCGCCACCATTGGGCTTTTCTAAAGTTACATATTTTAGATTTATTGTTCAAACTGGGATTACTGGAGTCCATTGCTTTCTTCCTCGCCGAGTTGTCGGACAGACGAGACCAAGTGTAGGTAAGGTATACTTTGAACATTTAGTGACCCGATTCTCATTTGTGTCTTAGGATCTTTCGCAAGTTATATTATCCACGAAATCAGTGAAGACACTCGTGTGATTCAACTTTATCCTTTCAATACTTTGAAGGAGAAATCACCCAAAGCCTTTCCGCTTTCCATTCAATCGATTTATCCCGGTGTACTTCTGTCTGTTGCTGTGGAGAAGAAGACTGAGGTACATGCAAAAAATTCCATTACTTAAATGCTTCATTTCACTCTTCATAGTTTGGTTTAGTTGTAAATTACATGGACAACTTCAAGGGATTCATCGAGCGCTCACATTTGGATAGATTTTATCGCAATGATGAGTGGAAACAATTTAAACCGGAGAACGGAATTGTGAAAGCGAGAGTGATAATGGTTGACAAAGCTGAAAAGTGGGTGAAACTGACAATGCGTCCGCATTTGTTGGATCTCTGTCCACTTGAACGTCTGCCTCCCTTGGGAAGTGAATACGAAAGTTTGCAAGTTTTCCTTCGAAAGGAATCTCAGGAACTGTATTTAGTTGACTCTAATCCGAAGGAGCAATCTTTATATCATTTTATGGTTCCACCGAGTGAGTATGAAGGTGAGACGCCGGAAGAAGGAGATGTTCTACGAAAAGTTCGCGTCCTCGGTTATCATTTAGTGGAAGGGGTTATTGTTTGTTCGAATCGCACAGAAAAATTGAACAATGCCGTTTTACATTTCAGTCAAATTCAAGTTGGAGAAAAATATTCTGGAAAGATTGCAGAGATCAAAGATTTCGGGTTGATAGTTCGTATCAATGATTCAGTTAATGTTCTTTGTCCTCTTTTACATGTCTCAGATACTGTACCATCTTCAGGAAAACTACAGAAGCGATTCAAGATTGGTCAAGTCGTTCCGGTGCGAATTTGGGAAGTCAACGAAAACGGTATCATTGGGACGCTAAAGAAATCTTTTATTGAATGTACTGATATGGAACTTTTGAAAGCTTATGATGAAATTGTCCTTGGCAAAACCTTCGTTGGTATGGTTACCATTACGTCAGAGAATGGAATGTGGATCCGGTTTTTGAATAAGGTGAAAGCATTCGTCCCAAAAACGATTATTGAAGCTCAGGGCATAAATGAAGGAGTGAGTGCATTTCGCGAAGGCCAGATTCTCCGTGTTGTTGCCCTTGACTATAATCGAAATGCTTCTTCTCCTAGCTGCAAATTTATTGTTTGCATTAATTTGGAAATCGATGAGAATAAATTACAACTCTATCGAAGACTTCTTAACCCAATAAGAGCAAATGGGAATACCAAAATTGGGGCTCATGAGTTTGTTTCAGGATTTATTACGTCAATAAGCAAGGATTATTTTACGATTACTACAGATGATGGAAGGTCGGGAATGTTAGAGAAGGTACATCTTTTTGATTTCAGCGACCTCTTTGAAAGCATTGATATTTCTGTCTTGGGATACTCCATTGGAAGCAGAGTCTCGAATGCTCTTGTTTTGGACGAGCTTAAAGAGAAACTTGTTTTGACTCTGAAACCTTTATTGATCAAAACTGCACTTGAGGAGAAGGCTTCTACAGATTTAATTCCTAATGATATATCCGACCTCCATCCGGGGAGCATGGTTGTTGGATATGTTCGAAAAGTGGAATCGTATGGAGTTCTGGTACAATTTAAGAATGGAATTGCGGCTTTGGCGCCCCGTCCAAGTTTGTCTGATCGATTCATAGCCACTCCTTGTGGAATTTTCTCTCTTGGTAATTCTATTCGTTGTATGGTGCAAAGGGTCGATCTTCAAAAGCAGAGAATTTTTGTGACCTTTAAGCCCAGCTTAATCCCATCAATTCGCCCGAACATTCATTCATATCTTTTAGAATATCTTCGGGAAGAGTATAAATTGGCAAACTTTGATAGAAATGCCGAAATTCTTGACTTTAAAAGCCACACAATAGGATCTATTGTAGAAGCTAGTGTTTCCTCAATCGAAGATTATGGAGTTATTTTTAGAGTAGAGAATAAATATCCATTTTTTCTTGTCAAAGATTCGTTTGATGCAACATGGCCCCCTCAAATCGGAGAGCGTCGCGAATTATTGGTAATAGACATCGACTTTCAGTCATCTATCTTCATAGCAGCAGTTATCGTGGACAAACGGCAATTGAAGGGATTGAAACGTGGAGAGAAGAATCCTGGTAGCGAGTTTTCTGGCAAAATTATTCGTGTTACAAAGCGGTATGTGGTCGTCCTCGCTGATTCGGTTCTTGGTTACTTACCAATAGCAGATTTTCATTTCCCAAATCCAGATTCAGAGCAATATCAAGTTGGAAGTACCATTTCAAGTTTAACAATTCAATTTAAGGATTTCTCGACCGATTTCGATTTTCCGCATCAACATATCAACATTTTGGCGATCTCAAACGTTTCCAACAATACCTCTTCGAAACTTTCTCACGACGAAGTAGCAGGTGCGGATAATGTTCTTAACTTTTTTAAAATTGGAAGAAAGATAGAATGCAAAATAAAGACTGTGAATAAGACCGAGTTGGTTGTAGAACCTCTCGATTGCAAAGTAGCCGAAGAATTTGTCGCTATTGTTCATGTCACTGCCACGATAAATTCCAATGATGGAGCTCATATTGATAAATTGGAACAGTCGCTTCGAGATTATCAAATTAAATGCGGAACCAGCGCAAATGAAATCTCCCAATTACACCCTTTTTATAGTTTCCGTCCAGAAATGAAAGTTGATTGTGTAGTAGTTCACATTCAAAAGGCAGAAAAATATATAATTCAATTTAAGCCTGCATTGAACAAACAACTCAAGAATGAGGTTCTTAGCTACTACGGTGATCATCAAATCCAAGTAAATTCTTCATATGAGGCGATTGTAACTGAAGTGGGTGCAACGAGTTGTACCATTATGTTCAGCCCTTATGTAAAAACAGAGTTGCCCTATTGTGATGTTTCTGCTGATCTGACGTTGATTAATTCATTTAAGAACAATTGCTTTATTGGTTTAAAGACGACAGTGTTTGTCTACTCTGTTGATTCTAATCGAAGGAACCCAAAGAAAGTGTCGATTGGGGTGTCTCGGACGTTATTAGAAGCCCCTTTTGAAAATAAATATTCCCATCAACAAGTTGGAAATCGGTATCAACAAGGAGATAAAGTTATTGGTGTGTTCGACTTCCGCCTTAATCGATTGCCAAATCCTCCAAGTTTTTCAGTCATTCTTCCGGCTGGTGGCTTAGGGAGAGTTTGTTTAACTGAGCTTGCTGATCAAGAGTTTTGGATGGATTGGAGTCTTAGTTGGGGCAGAAGAGATGAGGACCGAGAAAACCTGGTTATTGGAGGATTCAAACACGGCGATATTGTTGAGTGCATAATCCTTCAAACTCAAGCGTCGTTTTATGATATTTCCTTGCGAAAATCTCGATTGGTAAGAGTTTGACAATTAATTATTGAAAATTTTGATGTCTTCTTTGGCAGACCACTTCCTCTACTCTTGTTGATGCGTTGCCAAATCAAGGTGATATTGTCAAGGGCTTCGTCACGTTCGTGTCAGAAAAAGGATGCTTTGTTCGTATTTCAAATTCAATTACAGGTCGGGTGCTCTTGCGAGATTTGGGTGATTCTTTTGTTGCAGATCCTGCGCAAGAATTTCCTATTGGAAAATTGGTTATTGCACGTGTTCTTGAGGTTGATTCGGAGAATAAATCAGTCCAGCTTTCCTTGAAGCAGTCAGCTGTTTCGGTATCAAGTGTTACTTCTATGATTATTCAAGAGGGTGATCTAGTTCTCGGAATAGTTCGTCGAGTAACTGATTTCGGGGTATTTGTAAAGCTCAACGATTCCCTTTTTGTCGGATTAGCGAGAAAGAATTTCGCAGTCGAAGCCAAAGGCGATCGTCTCACGGATCTCTACGAAGTTGGTGATGTAGTGAAGGCGAAAGTTCTTTCAGTTAATTTTGATGGTTCTAAAATCGCGCTCGATCTTCGAAGATCCGTCATTAACAAGGCTGAGGTGTTTCCTCGTGAACAAATTCATGGAACGGAACCTAGAGCCGCAGTTGAGATTGTCGAGGACCATCAGGCGCTTTCTTCTGATTTGCCATTATCTTGGGAGGTAAATAATATGCAAGTGAAACAAATCTGTTGTTCTCACATACTCTTGACACTAGAGCCAATTTGTTGCAAACTCAGCTGATGAAGCTACAGAAACGCGAGAGGGATCCAACAAGCAAAAGAAGTCTGCTCGTAACTCCGAGTTGGACGTGAGATCGAAAGAGGTTTGCGCGATTCATTCTTGATATTTCTCTTTTAAAATGATGTCTTCATTGTAGCTCAACTTGATAGAGGGAAAAGTTGCCCCTCAATCGATTGACGAATTCGAAAGATTGGTCGCATCTAATCCTAATTCCTCCTTTGCTTGGATTCAGTACATGTCGTATTATACTCAAACTACAGATTTTGAAAGCTCTAAAATAATTGGGAAGCGAGCGCTGAGAACAATTAATTTTAGAGAGGAACAGGTTTGTCCGATGAATTGAAATTAGTGTTCTTTATTCTCTTTTAGGAAAAACTCAATGTTTGGCTTGCACTCTTGAGTCTAGAGTATAAGTTTGGGACTTCAGAGAGCTTGCAATCCACCTTTAGTGAAGCGATTAAGGAAAACAAGGTAATACATTGATGTTTTGCGATTATTTCATTTAGTTTGCATATTGTAGGCTAAGAGCGTTTATCTCGGCTTAGCTCAGATCTACGAGAAAAATGGAGACTTCAAGGCTGCCAGAACTTCTCTAGGAATCGCTCTTAAATCTAGTCAGTTTCGAAAGTCGAAAAAGGTGTGGATAAAATATTTGGAAATGATTCTTCGCGATGGAGACCCCGAAGTTGGAAAACAAGAACTTTCGCGCGCTTTGCAATCTTTATCTCCACATAAGCATGTTGAAACTATTTCTCGTTATGCTCTGGTGGAATACGAATTTGGCTCTGCAAGCAACGGTCGAGTATTGTTCGAAGATTTAATCGCATCTTATTCGAAGCGGAGCGATCTTTGGTTTGTGTATATTGATCAAGAGACCAAACTGAGTAATGTTTCTCATGTCCGACATCTTTTTAATCGCATGATCGTGATCGCCTTTAGTGGTAAAGTGATGAAGACTATATTTAAGAAGTTTTTGGCTTTTGAAGTTCAATTTGGTAACGAAACTACACAAGATCAAGTCAAAGTTCAAGCCAAGTCTTACGTAGAAAAAACGAAATAGTTAGTTATTTACAGATCTACAAATTTGCATTCGAGGATTAACTAAAAATTAAAAAACATCTGGAGGTTGGTGATCTATGAGGCCATTAGAGCCTCTTTGAAGCAGAGAAAGATGATACGATAAATTTCGATTTTGCCGTTCAAGTTCACTGATTTGGTCAGTTGCTTGGACCAATATTTGCTGAAGTTGCTGAACCTGCCCACTTGAATCTTTTTGTTTTCTGTCAAGCAAATGGACCGCTCTCTTAAGTAAGTTGTTCTCCTCAATGCATGAATTCTTTTCCATGACTATCCTTTGATTTTGTTCACGAAGAAGGTGAATTACTGTTTGAAGTTGCATAATCTCAGCCTCCTTTTTCTCTTGAGTAATTTGCTGCTCTACACGAAGGCTTAAAAGCTGAGACTCAAGAAACTTCACGTGCTCTGCTTGAAAGGCTTTTTGCTGAAAGTTCGCAGAATCGTCAAGGCGCCTTGACTTTTCGCGAGTAAGATTTTGCTCAGTGGAAGAAAGATAATTCATATTCACATCCGCTTCATCATTTTCATCAAATCTTCGTTTTCCCAAGTAAGTGGAAGTAGGTGAAATAGCTTGTTTTATCATCTCAATTCATTAATTTTGTAAGAGTTATTTTCAAGAGAACAAAATTTCAAAAGCTCGAAATTCCGGAAAACTGATTCTTTCAACGGTCAATTTCCAGGATTTGGAGATGTATTCGTTAAACAACGACAACTCGAACACAAATCATTTGCAACATTACAACAAAATAGCTATCGGCAGAAGTTACTTCTCTTCGTTTTGATCAAATAACTCATCGTAACCGAGATTTCATTCAAGATAATGGCAAAATTTGAGCCTGGATCCTGGGTTTGGATATCTGATGAGGTTGGTTGTTCGCTTCTTTTGTGGGCTAAAATAATTCTTTATTTTAGGTTGAGAGATATCTCCCTGCTAAAGTTTTGAAGGGATTTGCGAAAGGTGAAGCAACCACTGTGATGACTGAAGATGGCGAGAAAAGGAATCTAACTGCTCAACAAAGTGCTCAAGTGGAACAATGCAACCCTGAAGCTATGGACTCAACAATTCAAGATCTTGTGAATATTTCAGATCTCAACGAAATGTCAATTCTCCACAATCTACGCATCCGGTTTAAGGAGGACAGAATTTACACAAACATCTCATCGATTTTAATCAGCGTTAACCCCTTTAAATTGTTACCTCTTTACACTCCGGCAGTATTAGATCAGTACAGAACTGGTTCAAGAGGGAAGCCCCCACATGTTTTTGCAATTGCGATTAATGCGTACAATAACATGCTTTCGGATTCTACTGATCAATCTGTTGTGATATCTGGAGAGTCCGGTGCTGGTAAATCGGAAGCAACTAAGCTCATTTTACAATTCTTAACTGATGTTTCCCACAAAGCGTCAGGGTCAACTTCGTCTGTATCTCACACTTTAGAAGCACAGATTTTGGCCGCAAATCCGATTCTTGAGGCATTCGGAAATGCAAAAACTCTCCGAAACAACAACTCCTCTCGTTTTGGAAAGTTGATTACAATTAACTTCGATAATAAAGGGGCTATTATTGGTGGTGGAATTATCAATTATTTATTGGAGAAATCCCGTGTTGTCTTCCAAACCGCTGGAGAGCGAAATTATCACATTTTCTATCAATTGTTATCAGCTTCAGAAACAGATCAAAATTTGACGAACCAACTCAAGTTGCAAGCCCCGGAGTTGTTCAACTTCACTAGCCAAAGCGGCGTCACTCATGTTGATGGAATTTCCGACGATAAAGATTTTGAAGACATGAAAAACTCGATGAGCATCTTAAAGTTTTTACCCGATGTGCAGATGGAGGTGTTTCGAATAGTTGCGGGAGTCCTACATTTTGGTAACGTGAAGTTTAAAATCGAAAAGCGTTCGACAGAGGAAGATGCTAGCTCAGTGGCAAATCCTGAGGTCTTAGCGCATGCTTCACACATGTGGGGATGTGATCCAATTTTAATGGAGAAGTTTTTAACAAACCGTCACATTGGTACCCGCTCTATTATTCTAGTCGCTTATAACATACATCAAGCGCAGGATGCGCGTGACGCCATGGTGAAGAGGGTTTATGCCGAGATGTTCCAGTTCCTTGTTGATCACATCAACAATCAGCTGTCTGCTTCTGGCTTACAACGCCACAAGTTTATTGGAGTTTTGGATATTTTTGGTTTCGAATCTTTCGAGGTCAGCCATTGATGCCCTCATTCTTTTCTACTCTCACTTTCTCTCCACAGGTGAACTCTTTCGAGCAACTTTGCATCAACTTCTGTAATGAGAAGTTGCAGTTTCATTTCAATGAGCACATCTTCAGGATGGAACAAGAACTCTACGCATCAGAAGGAATCAACATTCCTGGAACTGCCTTCGTTGATAATCAACCTACATTGGATTTGTTAGAGGCCAAGGTTACAGGAATTTTTAGTATGACTGATGAAGAAATCAATGTTCCTCGAGGAAGCGATGAGGGATTGTTGCAAAAAGTACTCGCGAAGCACGCAGATGGCAAGCATCCCAATTTAATTCGCCCGAAAGCAAGAGATTGTAAAGATTTCTTGAAGAACTTCGGAGTTTTGCACTATGCTGGTCCCGTTTACTATAATGTTACCAATTTCTTGGAAAAGAATAAGGATCAACTTCACGCAGATATAATTGGTGTCCTTCAAGCCTCTCAAAGCCCGTTAATCACCAAATTTTTCCCTGAGGATGACACTCCCGCTCCCACGCACGCGCGCTCACGCGGATCTGTGAAGCCCACTCAAACATCAAGTTCATCTAAGAAAACGTTAGGGTTTCAATTCAAAACTCAATTGAATGAGTTGATTGCAACATTAAATTCCACCTTCCCTCACTTCGTTCGCTGCATGAAGTCTAACGATTTAAAGGCTGGAAATGTGTTTACCTCTTCCCGAATGCAAGATCAACTCAGATATGCCGGGCTTGTGGAAGTTTGTCGTATTAGAAAGCTGGGTTATCCTGTCAGACGCCCATTTTTGGAATTTTATAAACGTTATCGCTGCATTGAGTTATCAGCTCTTGACTTGGACAGTTTACTGTCAGTTCTGGTAAAGCGCGGTGTTCTGAAGAGTGGAGAATGGGCGAAAGGTCACACGCGCGTTTTTATGCGATCGCCACAATCGGCCGAATTAGAGTTAGCGAGAGAGGCGTCTTTGGTAAACATTGCAATCTTATTTCAGAAAAATGCAAGGCGTATGGTCGCTGCGAAAAAGTACAAGTACTACAAGAAAATAATTAATGACATACATTTAGCAATCGGTAAAAGAGAGGAACAAGAGTTGAAATCTGTTATCGATCTCAGCTTTGAGTTGCCATGGAACGGCGCACATCTCAAAGTCGTGCAGAATGCTAAATTATTGCTTGTTCGTGTTCAGGAAGAGAAGCGAGTGATTCAATTATTGGAGCACGCTATTTCTATTAAAGACATAAACGCTTTAAAAAGCGCATTGGCGGTGCATACCCAAATGTCACCTCCTTTTGAAACTCCCCTAGCACAAAAAGCAAAGGAATTGCTGGTTCGGTTGGAGGAGGAGTTAATCTTAAAGACCGAACTTACCAAAGCCATTTCTGCACGCGAAAGATCCAAGCTTGTAGAATTACTCGCCAAGGCAGATCGTCTACAATCAGATTGTAACGAGGTACATCAAGCTCGTGCACTTGTTGCCAGATTAGACAAAGAGGCGGAGTTGTTAGTAAAGCTTAAAGATGCCATGAATCGTGAAAGTTTGGATGATCTCAATGCCCTATTTTCTGAATTTAAGAGTTTCGGAATGGAAACATTATATCCTAAGGAACTTGCGGCCGCCCATGAAGTGAAGACAGTTTTGATTCAAAGAGAGGCTGCTCGAGAAGAGGAGAGAAGAAGGCGCGAAGCTGAAGAAGAGCGTCAAAGAAAAGCGTTGGAAGCCATTGAAGCAAAGCGCAATGCCCAAATTGCTCAATCGAAAGCTGCACTTCAGGCTGCCATTGCTGCGAAAGACGTTGAAAAGCTGAACCGTGCCCTTCAAGATGCAATTCAATCAAACGTACAAGTTCCTGAAGTAGAAGAAGCTCGAGGGGTCTTGATTTCATTGAAGAAAGTTGCAGAAATGCGATCGCAGCTTCAGGCAGCGCTTGATGTTTTGAAAGTCAAATCGGAGACCGGAATCCAAGAATTAGATTTGCTTCCACTCCAACATGCCATCGATTCTTCTGAACAGGTGCGAAAGTTCACTACTTTTACTCTACGATTTTAATTTGCTTGAATGATCATCTTTTTTTAGGTTGTGAAGGATGTTGGTGATTTCTCTGAGTTGTCTGCAGCGAAGGAGGCTCAGACAAATTTCCAGAAGCAGGTCAAAGCTAAAGTTGACTTGGAAAATGCCATCGCTTTGAAGGATCGAATGAAATTACGAACGGCGCTCGATGCTGCAGAAGATTTAGACATGCAAATCGATGTAACTCGAAAGGCTCGTGAGATGCTGAAGGAGTTGGAAGCTACAAGCAAGCAAAATCCTTTTGTTGCCGGGTTAGGTGCTGCATCAGCTCAGCCATATGATGCCGCTGAAGAGGCACGTAAAGTTCGGCAAGAAATTGCCAAACAGGCGCGGTTCGACATCAAAAACTTCGGCAATTTGCGCACAGCAGACGATTACGCCAGAGGAGCGATCTTGAACAAGTCCAAGATTAAGGAGCAATTCTTGAGCTTTCAAAGCAACGTTATTCCCAAATCATTGACCGATTTAAACAAAGAAAACAACAAATTGGCCATTCAAATTCACAAAGATCTCCTCGGCTACATGGGAGACAAACAACTACCTTTTCCTGCAATGTTGGCACAAGATATTCTACGCAAAGGCTACGAGTACAAACCTATTCGTGACGAGATATATCTGCAAATTATTAAGCAGCTCACCAACAATCCTCGACCTGAATCTGTTGCTAAAGGTTGGCAAGTTATGTGTATGTGTGTTGGTACCTTTCCACCAAGTCAAGAGTTCGAAAATTTCTTACTTCATTATATTATTGAGAAAAGAGATCGTGGGAGAGGTGCTGTCGTAGATTATGCCCGCTATTGTCTGCGTACTTTAGAAGCAATGCTGAACAGTGGCGATGGAACAGGTTTTGTACCGAGTGTGGAGGAAATTTTGGCATACAAGGAAAGGCCTCCTATCCTCGCCACAATCTATCTTGTCGATGGAAACATCATTACTGAGAATCTTCCGCTGACCCCAGATCTTAATGTCTCTAAAGTCATCGAGATGTGTGCTGGTTGGCTCGATCTGAAAGATCCTCGTATTAACACTTTAGGAATGTTTGTCTATGATCTTGGAGAAAACGAGGACGCTAAAGCGAGCGATGATCCAAACAATCGACCTCCATATGCTGATTTGAAGCGCACTCCGAAACCGTTGAGAAATGAGGATTATATGGGCGATACAATTGTACAAAAGGCTCGTCAAAGACGCAAGTTTAAGTTCGTCCTCAAACGCAAAATTTTCTTACCAAGATACAACTACCGAGGAGATGATCCCTTTTTTGAACGGATGACATACTTGCAGGCAGAAGATGAAGCAATTATTCAAGGCAATTTGGAAATCGCCAGTCAGGAAGATGTCGTGCATTTAGCAGCCATATCTATGGCTGTTGCCTTCGGGGAAGAGATGCCGAATACCGTCGTTGACATGGTATCTGGATCAGTCACTGATTTCATTCCTCCAGATTGGCGACAGGCAAAATCCGCCGAAAAATGGGCAGAGCTGATACTACAATATCGCGATAGCTTAATTTACATGGAGCCAGATGATTTGCAGGAAGGATTTCTTCAAATTGTGCAGAAATGTCCGATGTATGGTAGTCATTGGTTTTATGCTCACAAGCTAGAACCTCAAAGTTTGGTAGGAATCCCTAAAGCAATCCAACAACTCCCTCAAGATATACTTTTGGCATTCAACGCGGAAGGAATGCATATCTTCACTTTTCAGCGACGCCATCTTCTGAGTTTTCCTTATTCAGACATTTGCCGATGGGGAGGAAGCTCGAGCCAGTTCTCTTTAATAATGGCAGATGACACCACAAACGACTCTTATGAGTTTGTTCTGATAACCGCCCAAGCTGCTGACATGGCAGCGATTATTTTGGACCATATTCGCGCAATTATGGCAGAGCAAGAGCTTGAAGGTTAAGAATAATAATAATAATAATAAAAATAAAGGAAATATAAATAGTTTTCATTCATTGGTTAGAGTAGCTTTGTCACTAACTCTAACGGAAATCGGTTCTATGTAGTCAATACTTTAATTCTTGAACAATTTACGACGCACTTGCGACTGTGTTCAAACGAGTTTGCAAAGCGCGAATAGACGACACAATTTTTTGCTCATTCCTTTTAATTATCAGTAATCTCGATTCAAATTTTTGGAACTTATCATCAAGTCGGAGTAATTGTTCATCTAAAGCTCGGTTGGTTTTCAAGAGAGCATTTATGGTGTTTATTTCTTGCATAGTCTCTTCGCGGAGGCGAACTACGGAATTGTGCAAGTTCAACAGAATCGTCCAAATTTCTCGATGCTCTTGCTCAATTTGATGAAGTTGTACATGTTTCCCGTAAATAGATGTGAAGTAAGCAACTGTGGGCAACAGAAAACTAAATAAAATAATATGCAGAGGAGTTTTTGCCAGTATCTTCCCAAGAGAAAAGGATAAAACAGGACGCTTTAATTGATATCTCTCATTTGAGTTATGTTTCATAGTAAATCCCTCAAAGATATCATACTCTTTACAATTTGATTCGATCAAAAGAAAAAGAAACAAGCAAATTATTTTGAGCAAAGTCATTCATTTCTGTCACAGAGATTTTGTCCTCCGCTTGCTATAACGGAATTCCGTATCGGTAGCTATCGGTGTAGACAAATTCCGTTAGATTTCTAAATACAAACGACAGCGCGATTAGCTCAGCCACCATAGAATTCCTCGCCACCAGCTTTTGCTTGCTCGACTTGCACAACACTGCTCCTCACCAGTTTGGCTCTTCGCATCAGGATGTACTGCATGAGAAGCATCAATAAATGCATGAATCGTCTCAATCTCGCTC